>JANAVB010003599.1:7797264-8005247 GCA_029216955.1 Iris pallida | reverse complement strand
TTTTGATCTTCAGATTGTCCAGAAGAGAAAGGTCTTATACTAATCGTAGATTGGAATGACCGTCCAAATGGAGACATAAATACAAATTTCGAATATTATACGATACTCTAAAACTAAACGCAAATTTTGAATTGGAGATATTTAAACGAAATATAACCGTCATCCAAAGTAATCTAAACAATATAGAAGTTAAATGTAAATTTTGAATATTATACAAGACTCTAAACTAAATAACCTTACATAATCCCAGGGCCGACCATGAGTTTGTTTATGGGTGCTTGGACGAACTTTTAAAATATGGCCTCATACATAATGTAGAAATATATTTTTTTAAAGCAAAAATAAAAATAAATTAAGAAGAAGTTACAATCAAGAATTGAACTAAGGACCTTTATTATATAAGTCTAGCATACTAACCACTGCACAAAAAGTTCTGCGTTAGAGACGACCATGGTTTATACTAATTCTATTTTGGATAAAGAATTATTAACATATTATGTTTATACCAATTTTTTTGGGCCCTCGTGATCCGAGACCCTGGACGGTCGTCCTAACTGTCTTGAGCCAGGGTCGACTCTGCATAAACCTATAAAGGATGGTTGAGTTTTACAACCGCCTATGTGGCATCTATTGATTGGAGGAGAGGGGGAACCGAATGGGACCATGTTAGAAGGGAGGGTGTGTGGTTTGTAAGAGAGTTGTAAAAGTTTGGCAGTAAACTTACCATTATTGTAAAATATATTGCATGCACAAATTTTGTACAAAGTTGTAAATGGATGGTTGGAGGCTTGGAGCAGGAGAAGTAAATGGCAAAGCTAGGTTAGGTGCTTGAGCACATCTGCATTCATTGTCACTTTGTCCTTGCTTCCTAGTGAGTCCTTGAAATTAATTTTGGCTGATAGAGGATGGACCCATCAATAGTTAGACATCCAAGAGAGGTCCCTTTCCTAATTTCACAAGAAAGTGCTACTGATGCTTACTCTCTTTTTTGTTTGGGTGTCAATGGAAGTAGCAATGATGTGTCATGTGTGATTGATTGTTCATGCATGATGCAAATGATGATAAAAAGAATGAGAGATCAAATTATATTTATAAAGGTGTTAATATCTCAAATATAAAATTTTTGATAATAACATAAAAAGGGAGGTCATGGCTCCCTTAGTCTTCATTAAGCTCCGCCATCGGTTAAAAATGTCACTTCAACGAATGACGAACGGACCTCATCCTTACATGGTGTTAATATTTAGATCTTATTTCGACTATGATAGATTTATATCAAGTAATCTAGTTTGTTGATCCTAAAGAAATTGGATTACTTAGGATTGTTACGTAGGTTTTATGAATGAAGTTATTGTTTAATGTAGTTTAGGTGTGAGGATTTTTAGGGTTGGGTTTATATGTTAAGAGAAAATTCTTGTGGATTTTGGATTTGAAACAATCGATTGTAATTCAAAATTACTAAAAGGAATTATTTTTAGAAGATTGATCATTGTTCATGTAATCTCGAACCCTCTTTTGACGACAAATTAGTATCATAGCGATGTTCGAAGAACGTCGTCAAGATGGATACGAAATTAGAGAGTTTAAAGTTCGAGATGAAAAATTCAGCGGGATAAATATTTTTTTTAGGACAAATTACCATTTAGTAGTTTGGTTGAAGTTTTTCTTTCAACATATCTATTTGAGCGAGTTTGTTTCCGAGTACACTTATGACATGGATTTATTTTTTTGGATCTATGATGGTTTAGACTTCATATTTGTGGAGATACTTTCAGTTAGTGGTTTATGACTTTTTAGTTGGTTTGTTTCATGCTTTCATTATCTACTTGTTATAGGAGTGTTATATGTGGAATGAGTTAGATATTATATTTTTGTGATATGATGCATGTCTGGATTTATGGATAAAGAGTGTATGACGTTCGATGTCATGGTGTAGACTAGACGTACTGACATTCTCGTACCTAATTATTTAGGAGTGGGACGTAACAATTACAATAATATATAAATCGTGAAAACTCCAATCCCCAAAACTATTTCTTGTACCTAACAAGTAATTTTTATTCCATCGTCTACGACGGCAACTTCGACATAATGGAGATGCCGACTCTTTTTCAAAAAATCTAATTGCCTCTTGAAGAGTAATAACCTATGAGCGAGCATGGACTCTTCGTAGAATATGGAGAACCCTCTTTGAATCTGCGTTGGAGCAATACCATAAATTACTCCCCTTAGCCTCCTTAAAATATGCTAAGAAAACCCCAGATAATAAAACTATAAATTAGTCCAACAAATTTGAGTCCTTGATTCCAGATCAAACTTACAAAATTTTTTTTGCAAATTTTATTATTCAGATGCTCCTTTTTTTTTTGAGATGCAGGACGATACGCACAGGACTTTGTATACGCTGTATCGCATGTCCGTTGGGCTCAAGTCCTCCAACTACCACCAAATAAATTGAAGAAATAATACGTCCTCGTGGCTCGATCCACTGATCTTCCGCCACCCAGTCATGATTTTATACACTATTATTCGGATGCTCCTAATAATAGTGTAACGAAGGACCTGGATACAAACTGTTTTTTTTTTTAATTATAAACAAGTAGTACACTTTTGTTTTATTTTCTGTTTGACAAAATCAAATTAACATTCTTGAATGCATGTTGTCGATGTGCATAGCATATTGCTCAGCATCTACCATTAATTTATAAATCATCTTACATGTGAGAAGAATATTTATTGTTGGGCCAATAATATGAGATTTGATTCCTAAGTATGTAAATATTGGGAAGATTTATGAAATGCCCAAAAACTAAAAAAGTTTTATGTAAAATCCACCGCTAAAAAACTTTCATCGCGTGCCCAGAATTAGAGAAACTTATCCAAAGCGGGTTCCAAATGACCCTTTTGCCCTTCCTTTTAATTTATTGGAAATACCCACAAAACTGCTCTTAAAAAAAACGTTTCAATACTCCATCTTCTTCCATACGCTGCTCACCTTCGAATCTAGGTTTTCTCCTCAAAAATCTTTAAAAACTCGTCGGAAAATTTCGGAAAGACCGGGACGAACGGCAAAAAGTGCTAAAACGGAGGTCCAAACATCATTTTTTTGCGATTCTAAAATTTCGGAAGGTCGTCTAACTGTAAAACTGTTACTTTCAGTCTCCTCGACGATACGCTCATTTTGCGACAAACGGGACCTCGTTTCTACCTCCTAGTCAAAAGTTATGGCCCTCCAAAGTTTCAACTGACCATAAAATGCAGGAGAATGGCCATTCTCCGTTTAGAACACGAAAAATGTTAATTTTCGCATGAGGGTGGTCATTCTCCGTATTAGTAACACGGAGAATGGCATTCTTCGTCTTAATTTACACGGGGAATGACCATTCTCCGTGTTAGTAACACGGAGAATGACATTCTCCGTTTTAATTTACACGGAGAATGATCATTCCAGTGTTAAAACGCAGGAGAATGACCATTCTCCGTGTTAGAAACACGGAGAATGCCATTCTCCGTGTTAAATAAAACGGAGAATGCCATTCTCCGTGTTAAATAAACGGGAGAATGGCATTCTCCGTGTTAAATAAGACGGAGAATGGACATTCCGTGCTAAATTAAACGGAGAATGCCATTTTTCGTGTAATTTATCACGGAGAATGGTCATACCAGTGTTAAAACGCAGGAGAATGACCATTCTCCGTGTTAGAAACACGGAGAATGCCATTCTCCGTGTTAAATAAAACGGAGAATGGCATTCTCCGTCTTAATTAAGACGGAGAATGGTCATTCTCCGTCCTAATTAAGACGGAGAATGGTCATTCCAGTGTTAAAACGCAGGAGAATGGTCATTCTAACACGGAGAACGGCATTCTCCGTTTTAAATAAAACGGAGAATGACATTCTCCGTGTTAGTTTACACGAGAATGGTCATTTACAGTGTTAAAACGTTAATTTAGTTTTTTCATGAATAAAGAGTTTCGTTCTTCTTTCAAAACGATGATAATTCTTATGGAAAAGAAGAAGAAAGATCTTCTCTCCACAATTGACCTAATCGTCGAAAAACTTCAAATGTCTCCACGATGAAGATGATGATGATGGTGATGATGATGACGAGCGATGATCTGAGTTCAACTGAAGAAAAACACACCGAACTACGAACGATTTTTGCGATCTCTGCTGAATATGAGAGCAATGGAATTCAGATTTCCCGTGAAGAAGAAGAAGACGAAAATCGCAATCCAGATCTGAGTTTTTTGAATTCAAATACATATAGATGACCAATTCGCACGGAGGGGTAGTTTCGGTATTATAAAAATAGCATTTCCCAGCGGGTGGCATCTAAAAGGAAATCTTGGAATATTTAACGTGAAAATACTTAATTCTGGGTATTTCATAAAACTTATGCAGCGGGTGGGCATTTCATAAAAGCCCACCCCGAAATTGGATTTCTCAGCAATTTTCAGATATAAAATTGAGTTTAAACGATTCTCCAATGGACTCGAGTAGGACTTCCACTATTTTCTTTTTTGTGCCATTTTATCAAATATCAAAACTTCAGAATTATGACAAGAGGCTTTTGCCATGACTTAAAGTACTAGCACACCATCTTAATAATATTTTGAAAATAATTATATTGTGCAAATCTTCTACTAATATATAATGAGGCTTCAAAACAGCTCAAGAGTGAGCCGTCTAAGTTGTATGTATATCATGATCCATTTTATTAAAAAAAAAAAAATTATGTAAAAAATTATTGAAAAAAATTTAAATTTGTTATATATATTCAACACGGAGAATCAAACTCAACCAAACAAGAAAAATACATCCCACCTTAACCACATAAGTTAGAAGAGATATTTGACTATAATTAAATAATATTCTTATTATACGTTATTATACGTGCAAAACACGTGCATTTACTAGTCCAAGTAAAATGGCTTACGAAAATTCCGAAGGAACTCACGAGTTCCTATTTTTTTCAAACTCACGCATCTCATCTCTTGGCTGTAAGTTCAAAAAAGTCAATGACCTAAATAGAAAAATTCGTCCACGTGTTGTAATCTTACCTAATTTAAGTTATCGTAGTTTAACTGATCATGTTTATTTGATCTGCATTAATGTTTAAAATAAACATAAATATAGACTAGAATTTTAGTGCAATGGCATGCGTGGGTTTGTTATTCATGACAATGCCATGAATTATATTTTTTAAATATAAATTTCCAATTTGTTTGACAAAAGCATGATCATTTTTGATATTTTAAGGATCATGTACAAATACTAAAAATCGATCTTTTTTTAAACACTCAAAAAAAATAATTTTTTGACATTCTTAAAACTTCGTTAATACATTTTCTATTAAACATAGAAAGGTATAAATCTAAAAATAAACATTCTATATTATTAATATACACGGTGCGGAGGCTAATCTTTTTGGAAAATTATGATTTTTGGGGCCGTGTGTACTCGTACAACTTGTATACGACGATGGACACAAAGACGGAGAAACTTACACATATTTAAGACTTGGGCAATGCTACTCTTACAACCAAAAGTGATTGTAAGAGCCTACAACCGCCACGTAGCGGCCTTTCATGGGGGAAGAAGGGGAAGAGGGGGGGACCCGACAGGTCCATGTTAGCTATGGGAGAGAAGGGTTGTAAGATGGTTGTACGCCTTTGTTGTAAATTTAGCATTTTTTTAAAAAAATTTACACACTACTTGTTTTCATAAACATAAATAACTTTTAGGGATATTTAGTTTTAGGTCTCATATATACACGAATATTAGGATTTGAGTATCGAAATTGACCGATGTTAAAGTTTGGGTTCGAAATTACTCTTCACGTAGACTAATAAACAGTGATTTTGAGATCTAAATTTTAACATGGATCATTTTCGAGACTCAAATTCTAATATCTATATGTAACTCTAAAACTAAATAACCCATAAAAATTTGTGATAAGTTGTAAAAATATATGTGGTTGGAGGCTTGGAGCAGGAGAAGAAGTAAATGGCAAGCTAGGTTAGGTGCTTGAGGCACATCTGTATTAATTGTCATTTGTCATTTGTACACCCCTATCATTCTTTCCTTGGGACTCCAAATTAATTTTGGCAGAAGAGAAGGGACCCATGAATAGTTAGACATCAAAGAGAGGTCCCTTTCCTACTTTCACAAGAAGATTTGCTACCGATTCTTTGTTTTTTTTTTATTTATTTGGCACCACGGCTGATCACGCGATCCGTCGTGCGGCACCGTAATGACGTCGAAAAAACGTCGCAAGAATATCGTGCACATAGAACGGGGAACTGGACGGCATCGGCTGTCGTAGCGTCGTGAATACGTCGGTGGCGCCTTCGACGTCGTGGGCGAAACGAGACGTTGAGTTGCGGGCGTCGAAAGACGTCATGGCCGTCTCGTAGAGCTCTGGAGTGCACGGGGTGTGCGTGTGGGGAGATGATGACAAAGCCAGTACGGACAAGATCCGCACGAAGAGTTCGAAGTGACATGACGACCGACTAAAAATCGTGTCCGGTGGACACACGATTTAACTAAGCCCGCACGTACTGAAAAGTTAAAAATTTAAATTTTAAAATTTAAAATTTAAAATCAAAAATCAAAAATCAAAAATCAAAAATCAAAAATCAAAATAAAAAATAAAAAATAAAAAATAAAATTTTTAAAAAAAATTAAAAAAGTTTTTTTTTCGGGTGTCAATGGAACTAGCTAGCAATGATGTGTGTGATTGTTAACCTATGATACAAATGTAATGTTGATCAAATGTATTATGATGTTGTTGGTAATGCCATGTTGATCAAATGCCATGAACCATGGTCGGCCATGAGAATTTGACTTTGTTTGGACTATAATAAGATTTAAATTTATATTATGTAATCCAATTTACTAATTCTAAAAGAAGTTGGATGGTTACATTGCTTCTTTCGATAAGGCTAATGTTTAATATAGTTTTTGGCGTGGGAGGGTTTTTAGGGTTAAATTTTACCGAGAAAATTTTGTGGATGTTAGATTTGAGGGAATTGATTGTAATTTAAAATATTAGTAACAAAATTATTCTTGGTAATAAAAATTGTGTATATAATCTTAATATCTCTTCTGACAGTAAATTAATATTAGAACGATGTTCGAAAGGCGTCATCAAAATAGAAACGAAATCGACATGTTTGACCGGGTCGAACCGGACCGAACCGTCTGCACCACTCAAACACCTTGATAGATTTCTCATGTTTTCCCAATAAATATTGTTTTCATATTTCTCCTAATTGAATAACAAAAAAATAAATAATAATAATAATAGGTGCGTACTTTCTGTAAGAAAAATGCTAAGTTTACTATCAAATTTTTACAACCTTCTTACAACCACTCTCTTCCACCCCCTACACGTGGGTCCCATCGGGTCCCATCACCACTCTCACCCCCCTGCTACATGGGCTCCATCCGGTCCCACCACTTCTCCCCCTCCTCCAATCGAAGTCCGACACGTGGCAAAATTGTAAGGGGGTTGTAACATTGGTTGTAGGCATAGCAAAGCTCTTTCTGTAACCTAATCCAATATAAATCTCATTGTAAAATTGCAAAGCTGCTTTAGCAAAAGCAGGAATAAATATCCAGACAGTGTACTGTGCAGCAGTGAAAATCCCAATACCTCACCATCACACATATTTTAGTGTCTGTGAACTGTCTGTCTGAAAGAACACAGTAACCACTGACCATCTATCTCTCTATCTTCTTTAGTAGTACTACTATAGTCAGTCCTCTTTATTTTATCAATTTCCCATTTGTCTTATTTTAAGTTCTAAATCAGTGTTTTAAAAATCGGACCAAAAATCAACCATGACAATATCTTAGATCGGTCAAACCGGTTCAACCAGTAGTTCAACTACTAGATTAAGCTAAGTGGTCCAAGTTTATTTTTCTTTTGGATACTAATTTTTTTAAAAAAATATACATTATAATTGGATTTTCAATAAACAGTGGGTCAACACTGGCCAACTCCGAAAAGTTACTGGTTCACGGGTCAACCAGTTGGACCGCTCGGTCCGGTCCGATTTTTAAAACGCCGTTCTAAACTTCTAATGCCCATGCTTGAGCAACCCAACTGATAAATTATGGGCTAGTTAGCATTTAGATTCCAGATTTTATATCAGCTTGAAGTTTAATAGTCAATCCAAATATATGCATGCGATCCAAATATTCAAATATAGATCAGTCAAACTCTCATATTATAGTTTATTCGGGCATCTATATTTGGGTTTCACGTAACTACGTTGCTTCTAAAAGGATAAGAAAATTTTATTGGACGAAATAAACTTTATATAAATAGACGAAGGAGAATATTGTAATCCGCAAAATATTCTGTAAGTTGGCAGAATTCAAGCAAGTTCTAAAGAAATCGAATATGTGCATGCACAGATTTTTGTTAGTCCGACTAGCAGGATATTTTGTGAGTTCGAATATTTGTAAACTCCTTTCTTCTCGGTCTATTTCTACAAAGTTTCTTTCCCTGTATAAATTTTCTTGAAAATAATTTTGTAGGTTGAGGGACTTGTATGAAAAAAAAAAACAAAAAAAAAAAAACAAAAACAAAAGCTTCCTGCTTGTGGGTGTGTCAGCAGTAAGTGGAATGTTTTGGGAGAAGAGTAAGTTTATTATTATGCATGAATAAATATTGACACATACAGAGAGCAGAGGTAGGAGAAGAAGAAGGACATTGAGGAGGAGGAAGAAGAAAGCATGCCTTGTCTCATGGCAGGGGCAGTTGGCCATGAGGCATGTCCTCCCTCCCCACATGGAGTCCTCCTAACAATGAACCATAATCTGTAAGTGATCCACTCATAATAATAAGGGTTATTTATTATGATTTGGGTTTCGAAATTGACCGATGTTAGAATTTGAGTCAGTAAATCACTGCTCATTAGCCTACGTAAACAGTGATTTTGTGACCCAAATTCTAACATTTCGAGGCCCATATCCTAATATCCATGTATATGTGTGACATCCTTGAACTAAATATCCCTAATAATAATGATAACAACAGTAATTAACAATAATAATGTAGGCTCATTTGTTCCTTGTGTTGTTATCTTCTACTTGTTCTTTGGAATATTTGTTGATGATTGCAGCTTTGTTGCACTGGTAATGCCTCCTCCTGTACTGAAATAATGGCTCAGCTCACTAACACACATTCTCTCTCTCTCTTCTTTTCTTCCTTCCTATGTTTGGTGGGTTTGTGAAGCTCTCTTCAGAAGGCAATGCAAAGGGGTAGATCCTGTCCTGCTTGCTCTGCTCTGGAGGTGGGTGTTTGTTTGTTTGTTTGTTTGTTTGTTTCCTTTACTCTTTTGATTTCTCTTTGTGCATCATCTTGGCAATCTGGCTCCAACTGACTTCAATGTGTGATGGGTGCTACATAGATATGTAACATTATTGTTTTGTTTGCAAAATTATATTGTTTAGTCCATATATCAACCCCCTCCTGCGGCGAGGCGCACTTGGCAGTGCGCCCGCGGAGGTGTAAGGATATTTCAAGATATTGGCGTGCGGCTAGATCTGCCCATCCCAGTCTGTGATTGGAGGTATCCCCTTCTGTGATTGGGGGCTCGATTTCGTTAACTACCAATGGATCATAATAGTTATTGCAAATGTGGAACATAAGGGGTCTCGAAATTGACCGATGTTAGAGTTTGGGTCTCGAAATCACTGTTCGCGTAGGCTAATGAATAGTGATTTCGAGACCCGAACCCTAATATCCATATATATGTGAGACCCTAAAACTAAACAACCCTAACATTATTGTTGATTTGCAAAATTTTATTGTTTTGTCCATATCGACCCCCTCCCGCGGCGCACTTAAGAGTGCGCCCGCGGAGGTCTAAGGATATTTCAAGATATTGACGTGCGTCTAGATCTCCTTTGGAGGTATCCCCCTTCTGTGATTGGGGGATCGATTTTCGTTAACTACCAATGGATCATAATAGTTATTACAAATGTATGAACAGATCAAGCATGGTCCTGGCATCAAATCTTGACTTGATTAGCTTGAGCTATTTCTCAAATATGTTTATTTCCCTCTTGTTTTAATTCCTCGACAGGATGTCAAGAGCTGCAATGGTGCAAAGGACGCGAGTTACAGATTCCATCTTGAGCAAGAAGTAAGTAGTGCATCCCTACACGACTAGAATCTCTGCTCATTTTAACTCTCTGGACAATGTGTCTTAATCCTTGGGTTAATGTTTGCTCGAAACCTTCTGGTCCGTATCGGAGAGGCATTTGGTCTTGGTCGCGTTCGTGAGTCGATTTTGCTGTTTTAGCTTGCCTAGGATTTTTCCCCATCACATAGAGAGTTGTGGGAGATCTTTGATGTATATTACCTTAAGAAAATGTCATTTCTAGGAACTTGGATTTGGATGCTTGATTATCAGATAAAATGTCCGAGTCCTTTTAGTGCTAAAAGAAGGTGCGAAAAAAAAGCGAGCGGGCTTGTAAGTTGATATGCATTCCCTAATTACAGCGGTCTATAGGTACATTACTTTTTCTATAGCTAGGGAGACTCAAATAAGATCATCAAGTTCCAACTATAGTTATACGCATGAACGTTCATCACCATTTGTCTCGAACCAATTAGAGCCGCCCAAACCTGCCTCCATCTCGAACCAATTAGAGCCGCCCAAACCTACCCTTGTAACCGTGGGCTCTGATAACACGTGTTGGGAACGCAGTGCGGAGTTGGCCTATGAGGTACGATATTTGACTGGGTCCCATATGTCCTAAAAGGGAATTCCTATGTAAGGCCTGAACCAATCACAATTATCTACATTTCATGATTCCACCTCCTACCCGATGTGGTACTAAATTACCAACTCCATTGTCACCCCCTTTGAGGGCTCAACCGGAAACAAGATACAATCTAACAAATAGTTGATGAGAGACATTTCATTCCAACCGTTAGTCCTAAATCCCAATGGGAAAAAAAAATTCGAGTTAATTTACTGCTCTTCTATTTATCCTTTCGTAATTGGTTCTTGTGGTGAAGACTAATTACCTTAAGTTTACAGGTAAGGATACTGCAAAAGCAGCTACAGGAGGAGATTGATTTGCATATGGCATTGGCAAACGCTATAGGACCTAAAAGTGAACCTCTATTATTATCTCCTTCTAAAATTCCATACAAGGTTATATTTAATTTTTGGGCCCGTTAATATGCTATCTTGATTTCTTCCGGTATTAGAACAAATTTTGACTTACTCTTACATTTCTTAAGTTTTTGGGTTCATGAAAATTGTTTAGGCTCAGGATCTCCTAGCTAACATAGCTGCATTGGAGATCACAGTTACAAAGCTTGAAAAGGAATTGGATGCCCTGCATTTCCGGTTTAGTCATGAAAGGAATGAGCGTCTTCTTGCTGAAACACATCTAACACGAGCACCGGCACTGGCATTGGAACCTCCGTCTTCTATCTCTTGCTTTGTATGGAAAGAGGTATTACTTTGTTTATATCGATTTCCAAGTGTTATCATAAATCGTAATTCTGATTACTGATTCTTAATAGTCTACTACTTTTCAGCGTATGTCTTCGTTGAGGTCTGCTAGGTCTAGTGAGCATCAAATTTCTCCCTCCTCGCAATTAGACTTATCATCTAGCGATGGACATACACAGTTAACGATTCTTGACACATCGTCTCAAAATTGCTCCACCGACAAGGTATGTTCCATGCTTATTCTCTTAAACAAGGATTGGTTGGGTAGGCATCCTATATATATTTCTCTAGGTTCGTATCACCATATGAAAACAATTCTCCCCGATTCTGAGTTTTGACAGAATGGTTTCTGGTGCAGACATCAGAATCGTGCAGTTTAACTAAAGAAGAAAACGAGGTAGTCAATTCTCTTCAACAGTCCGATGCAATGGATCTAAAGAAGGATCTGTTGACAACGAAGAACCTTTGGAAGCATCCAAATAAGCTTTCAGAAGAAATGGTTCGGTGCATGAGAGACATTGTTCTCTGTCTATCAGAACCAAAGTCCACCTCCAAGGTGTCGTGTTCAGAGACTCGTTACCTTCTTCATTTTGTCCTGTTTCGACATCTCTCACAATTTTCCTCGACATCTTTCTCACTCTTCCGTAATACCTTCTTCGATGCAGCAGCCTACCTCTGAGTTACACTATACTAGTGAGAAGTTGGATGTAGAGAAGTCCTTTGATCCTTATAGAGTTAATGGGAAGGTAAACTGGAAAAATATTGGAAGCTACGGTTTGGCAACCGAAGTGTGTTGGATGTCCGTTGGGAAGGAACAACTTGATTATGCTGCAGGGGCTCTAAAAAATTTCAGGTTTCGTATTTCACTTTCGTTAAGATTAACTCCTGCAATCACTCTATACATGTATTCAGAAATTTGTCGAGTTTTTTTTTCCATGGTGGGACTTTTTTGACGTTTCATATTTTAGTGGTTGATCGGGTAAAATTCATCTTATATGTTTTTAATGGAACAATTTATTTTTTCTAAATTGTTTGTACATGAGAACATGGTGCAAGTGTGGTGTAGGACTCGAATTCGTTTTTAATAGGTTCGAAGTATCGGTATCGTAATCGGTATCGGACCATTCCTATGAGTATCGGGATTGGCGGTATCGGCAATATCCGAGGTCTCGGATTGGAGTATCGGATTTTTTGGTATCGGAAAGCAAATAATTATTAACATTTAATTTAATTTTTTTATACGTTTAGGCATAATTTTATTATTTTTAGTGTTGTTTCTTAGTAGTTTCAAAATTGATGAAATAGTAGTCATCCTTACCGATTGATTTACATTCGATAGAAATCTTTTACATGCTTTCATAACCATTCTATGCTTTTACACCCTTGCTGTTTGGTCTTTTTCGTTCAATTTTCTTTGTCGAATTGACCGGAAAAGGGACCCTCAATGTCGGTATCGGTCAGTATCTGGTATCGGTCCACATCGGATCGGGGCATGTCAAACCATATCGGTATCGGCCGTATCGGATCGGTATCGGCCGTATCGGATCGGTATCGGCCGATACTGCGAACTATAACTTATTATGTTCTACTATGAGTTTCTTAATCAATCATGCTTAGAAAACACCGGAAACTGTCTAGATGCAAGTGTTTTCTTCTTTCAATGACAGTCCCCCAATCTAATGGTTGCTCCTGATTACATGTTTAGTGCTTTCTACTTAGCACAACAGCCCTCATCCGCACTGGGATTTTATATATATAGAAGCATCATCAAGAAAATGGTAAAAGAGGTTTTTTAAACTCTAATAACTTATGGTCAGCTTAATCGAACATGATAGTTACGCAAATATAATAACAGTTATTGAAGAGCTAAATCTGGTAGATTTATATATAGGCGAACCAATTTTTTGTTCTTGTTTTCTTAACATTATTTGTAGTCTCATTTTCTTTCCACTGTACATATTTCGACATGTTATAGTTACTCACACAAGTTTCCAACTTTCAATTGCGAGTATCTCCATCTTTGATACCTGCAGTTTCTTATGAACATGTAGCAAAGGTTTGTCTTGAAAATGCTTATTGGTTATTACCAAGGTTCACTACAGTATCGGTATCGGACCATTTTATATGAGTATTGGGATCGGCGGTATCGCAGTTTCAGATCGGAGTATCGGATTTTTTGGTATCGGAAAGCAAATAATTATTAATAAATTATTAACATTTTAGAAGAAATATTTTATACATTTGGGCATAACTTTAAGTACTTCCTATGTTGTTTCTTAGTAGTTTTGAAATTGAATGAAATAGTAGTCATCTTTGCCGATTGGTATACATGCGATAGATAAGTTTTCTTCTTTATATGCTTTTACAAATTTACTATGCTTTTACATTCTTGTTGATTGATCTTTTTCGTTCAATTTTCTTTGCCGAATTGACCGGAAAAGAGACCCTCAATGTCAGTATCGGTTAGTATCGGGTATCGGTCGGTATCGGATCGGAACATGCCAAACCGTATCGGTATCAGCCGTATCTTATTACATATTAATTTGTATACTTTTGTTTGCGGAATGAGCTTTGTACTCAAAATCTTATCGTCTTATGACGTTCAATCTCTTGTTTGTCCACACTTTATTTGATTGTCATATCATAAGTTACATGGGAGCTTGAACCCTTATATTCAGTTTTCCCTATGGATCTTATAGATTTCTTGTGGAGCAACTGGCACAAGTGAACCCAGCTCAGATGAGTAGCAGCGAGAAGCTGGCATTTTGGATCAACTTGTATAATGCTTTGATAATGCATGTATGCTCAACTTTACTCTCTTTATTTCATCTATGATACTCAATTTGGTTTGTTGTACAAGTTTTTTTATTGCTAAATACAATAATAACAAAGACTAAACCATTTATTATATATATATATATATATATATATATATATATATATATATATATATATATATATATAAAATATATATATTGAATAAGGTAATTTCATTAATCAAAAAGAAGGTACAGATGGGTGGTAGGAATCATATGCCTGCCACCGCAGACAACTCTCAATCCGATAACTACCTCTAGATTTAAGGTTCACACTATCGGTATTGGAATCGGTATTGGACTATTCCTATGAGTATTGGTATCGACGATAACGGTAGTATTGGCGGTTTCGAATCGGAGTATCGGATCTTTTGGTATCGGAAAACAAATAATTTTAGTAAATTATTTACATTTAAAAACATATATTTTATACATTTAGGCATAATTTAAGTATGTTCAGTGTTATTTCTTAGTAGTTTTGAAATTAAATGAAATAGTAGTCATCCTTACCAATTGGTTTACATACAATATATTGATTTTCTTCTTTTACATGCTTTTACAACCTTATTATGCTTTAAACCCTTGCTGATTTGTCTTTTTCGTTTAATTTTCTTTGCCGAATCGACCGAAAAAGAAACCCCCAATGTCAGTATCGGGTATCGGTCGGTATCGGATCGGGACATGCCATACCATATATGGCCGATACTTTTGTTCAGCCCTTTGATACTACGGGAGCTAACTCAATTTGGTTTGGTATCGGCCGATACTGCAAGCTATGTCAAAATTCCCAAAAATCAAGATTCTCCCTTATTTTTATAACAAGTGGATTTTAGATATTGTAAGGCCATAAATTGGTGGAAAAAAGGATGATATAGGAAGGCAAATCTGTTTCTGAGTTAACTACAGGGGTTTCCACCTGCTCTCTTCTTTCTTTCATCATTTAGCCTTTTGAGATATTAAATTTATATGTCACGCGCTTATATATATTTTATCTACCATTTATAGCATAAACCGATACTTCTGCCAATCGAGTATGTATGTGAGTTTTGTTCTTGGCATCTTATCGATTGTTAAAGAACTTGCATTAGAAACTCTTGTCGCTTAAAATCTTTCAGGCTTATCTAGCATATGGAGTTCCCAGAAGCGACATCAAACTCTTTTCACTAATGCAGAAGGTTTGTCCCGAAAAAACTCTTTACTCCATGTTACCAAATCTGAGAGTTGGACAGAGTAATTAACAATGTTCACGAATGACTTGGAAATTGCTGGTTGCAGGCATCTTACACAGTAGGAGGCCAGTCGTTCAATGCAGTTGACATCGAGTTCGTCCTTTTAAAGATGAAACCTCCGGCTCATCGCCCACAAATAGTACGAAGCTTGCTCTCTGTTCTACTAATCATCAGTATTTCTCTGTTCTACTGATCATTGGCATAACTATATTCAGGGTTTGGTTCTGGCTCTTCATAAGTTCACGATATCCGAGGAACACTGGAGGTATTCGATCGACAGCCCAGAACCGCTTGTAGTGTTTGCCCTCAGTACTGGGATGTACTCTTCGCCTGCGGTGAGTATAAACTGCCTCAATATTATGCTACTGAATCGGTTAATTAATCAAATTCATCATGGATGGACTAGTGTGCCAGAGAAAATCATCTATCTGCATGTCACTTAAAGTAACATGACGAACAAAAATAGGCCCATGACCATTTTTCACTCGTGTGACGCACAAATAGGATTGGATTGGAGCAAAGTCCTAGTCCTACCTAGTCAACGAGTTCTCGTCCTACCTAGTCAATGAGTTCTAAATATGGAAACGGATGACAATCCTACATAGGATTTGATTTCCATATATGGACGCATGGCATGCTATATAAGGGGGCCTAATGTTTCTTTTGTTAAACATCAATTGTGCTCGATGGAAGAGCTTGAATAAGTTCAACACAAGTGTTTGAGAGAGGGGTTTTATTTATCTTTGTGGTATAGAGTTCTTGAAATTTAGGGTGTGTTTGATTGCAAGGTGTAAAATATGTGGAAAAGAAATTAATTCCATAGAATTAAAAAATTTTATGAAAAACTTAATTTAGATGTTTGATTGTCATTATTTTCCACGAAAAATAGTTATTTTCCATGAAAAATAATATTTTCCTATGGGTTGGACAAGTTTCATTTTCCATCATTTTAGAAGAGAATATGGAAAATGATAGTTTTTTGGAAAACAATTCCATGGAAAATATAAGCTATCAAACACTACATTAGAAGAGAAGTGTTGCGAGAGCTATTGTAATTCTTTTTCTTTTTCATAGCGGAACTAAATCATCCCCGTCCGTGAACGTAGACATCTTGGCTGAACCACGCAAATTCTGTCTTTGAGATAACGAATTTTTTTTTCTGAGATGTTCTCTGATTTTGGATTTATTTCCGCTGTGCCACAACATCACCACTCTGCATATTCACAGATTGATAAGACTTTTCGAAACCTGATGCAGGTAAGGATCTTCACTCCTGAGAATGTGCAGGATGAGCTCAAGAACTCGATGAAGGCCTACATCCAAGCATCGGTAGGTATCGGTGACAGAGGGAAGAAGCTGCTGGTGCCGAAGCTACTGCACTGTTTTGCCAGAGGCGTCGTCGAGGATTCCCTGTTAGTCGACTGGATCTGTCAGTACCTTACCCCTGATCAAGTCGCGGCAGTCAGGGATTCGGCATCCCAGAGGAAGCAAAGGCTTCTCAGTGTTCGGAGTTTCGGCATCGTGCCTTTCGACTCGAGGTTCCGGTACCTTTTCCTGCCGGAAGGTGATCCATCTTGTAATTAAGAGGGCTATTACCGAGTTCTCTTGTTCATTGTTCATGAGTTCAAGGTTATTGCAAGCAAGCATTGAGTTACCAGTGAAAGATACCGGTAATGTGCACAATGAAGTGAAATATGTAGATAAGTTTGTACATTTGAAGGTCTATACATGTGCAGAAGGCTCCTACTTGATAACCCCATGTGTTATTATATTGCATCGGGTACGGATCAAGGCTCACTGTGAGTCCGGACCACCGAATAATTTTTCCTACTTAGATCGGAAGAGAATAATTATTGGACAGGGTGCATATATACTTTACAATCAGTTTTACTTATTGATATTAGTAAATGCACGTGCTTTATATTATTCAATTATAGTCAAACATCTCTTTTAACTTTTGTTGTTAAGATACCAGGTAGTATTTTTCTTGTTTGGTTGAGTTCGATTTTTCATGTTGACAAATTTTTTTTCCAAACAATTTTTTATATAATGACGGCTTAGGCGCTCACTTTTGAAACGTTTTGAAGTCTCATTATATAGTGGAAGATATGTAAGTTATCCACGCATTTATGTGCTTTTTTTGTCATTTATACTACCAACAGATGTCAGTGCTCACAAATTGTCTTATTAATATTCCTTTTTCATCCAGTAACTAAGGAAACTTCAAACATTTTTTTTGTTTTGCTAGAACCTTTAAAGTAAGTTTTGATTAGCTATTAATAGTGTGCTAGATGAGAAAAATATGGTTATTAGTTTGACTGACAATTAAGAAGAAGATCTTAATGCTAAATTATTCTATGGCATCCTATGTACAGCGTTTTGACGTTTTTGGCATATTAATTTTCACTGTTCGAATTTGACACCCAATTTTGCAAATTGTTCTTTTAAAGTACCTTTCGTCAATTTTTTTGGTCCTTAGTAGTTGTGTTTGTTGTCGGGTGATGAGTTAGTTTTGTGATTAAATGAATAACGGTATATTGTTTTGTTTTGTACTTTTATTTGCAACTAAATTTGGACGGAAGTTGCTGGAGTAATATAAGGAGTTGGGGGGTGACCCTAGTCATAATGAAAAGGGAAATGCTAAACGGCCCGCGCAGAAGGTGTCTGCGCCGACGTGTCACCCCCCCTCCCCCCCCCCCCCCCCCCCCCATGGCCACCTTGCACCACACCGAACGCAAACCCCTTTTTCGGAGCCCTCCTACAATGGAGGGGCGACACGTGGTCCGCGGGCCAGAACTGCGGTTCAAATCTGCGGGCAACATAGCGTCACCGTAACAAAAATTATTGATTTTGCTTGTGACGATAAATTGCAAGAGGAAAAGTGAAAAAAAAAAACAATTCTATTGAATGAATGCCCAAATTATAAGTTTCACAAATCAATTATGCTATTTGGCTCCCAAAATATTTGGGTGATATCATCTCCCATTATGTGGCATCTGATATATATGGCAGCTGACATAACAGCTGACATGGCAAATTTTAACCCAAAAAATTAATTATCCATTTTTTTTAATGTTAAATGTTAGTGTTAAGGTTAATGTTAATGTTAATATTAATGTTAAGGTTAATATTAATGTTAATGTTAATGTTAATATTAATATTAATATTAATATTAATGTTAATTATCATGTTAATTTATTTAATGTTAATTTAATATTATTTTAATGTTAAATTTTACCATGTCAGCAACCATGTCATATGCCACATAATGGAATATGGTATCACCCAAAATTTTTGGGAGCCAAATAGCATTTTTGTTCACAAATTGACGAGTTCCATACAATTTTAGAATATGGTTATTTTCGCTGACATTCCTTATGTTTTGTGTTTATTACGTGGACCACCCCTAGTTTAAAAATACATACAGTGACATCCCCTATGTTTTGTACACGGACCATCCCTAAGTTTTGTAATTGTGTAAAGAATTTTACACTGACCCCCTTACTTTAAAAAAAAAATACAAAGGACATAGAATATCAGTGTATTTATTTATAAATTAAAAAAAATTCGAAACGAGAATCAAATTCGATAACGTCTTGTTGATATGGAGATCAATTATACTATTTGGCTCCCAAAATATTTGGATAGTGATGTCATTTTCCATTACGTGGCATCTGACATGGTCGCTGACATGACAAATTTTAACCCAAAAATTAATTACCCAAATTTCGTTCATGTTAATGTTAATATTAATTTTAATTTTAATTTTAATATTAATGTTAATGTCAATGTTAAGATTAATGTTAATGTTGATTTAATATTAATTTTGATTTTAATATTAAATTTTGTCATGTCAGCAACTATGTCATATATCACATAATGGAAGATAGTATCACCCAAATTTTTTGGAGCCAAATAGCATTTTTGTGTGGACACGACACAGACACGATACAGGACCGAAACCGACGTACCTGGGCTGCAGATCCTCCACGAGTCGGCAGCGTTCGGGCCGCGCTGCTGCTGGTCCCGCTCGTACGGGCTCCTCGGGATCGGGGTGAGGTTCGAACACGACGAAGAGGCGGCCCCGGCGGCCTGACGGGCTCGGGGAGGACAGTCGCCGGTTGACAGCGAGGTAGAGGCCTAGCGCGGGAGCGTGTCTCGGAGGCGGCCGTGTCCGCCGCTCTCCTCGTCGAACCCGAACCCCAGTTCGATGGACCCCCTCAGCTCGTCGGGGTCCTCGTCGGTCAGGATTCTTCCCCTCCCCGTCGCTGGCCTACTCTCCTCCTCCCTCCTGTCGTGCACCTGCCGCCGCCGCTTCTCCCACTTGGCCTTCCTCATCATCTCCCTCATCGACAGCTGCTTCAGCAGCATCTGTTGCATGGTTGTTTGACTAAGCAAATGCAAAAACCAAGTCTCATCTTTTGTCCTATTATCTTGCCTTTTGAACGTTGGGTTTTACCAACGTTAGGAGGACCATCCTTTGTGGCCAAGTGATAGGAAAGTTGTTGGGGCTCTTTGCCTATATATATTCCTATTATTCTTTGCTTCTAAACTTGACCTGAGGTGTAAACTCTTCACTGAACAAAAAATCTCCTACCTTATCTCTCTTGTTTACTTCAAAGACATTGTTCTTCAATTTATGCTCTGGACAAAAGCTAAGTTCGGGGTCGCTCTTTCCGAGTTGTGTGCGACGAGGAGATACCGGTAGAGCGGGAGTTTTACCACTAGGAGCATTCGGAACAAGTCTGCACATAGACCCGAATCAACTCTTAGGGCAGTGCTTCGTGCGCGACTTTTCCGGAGGCCGGTAACATTTACTTTATTTTATTTTGTTTGCAGATTTTTTGGAATAATTTTCAACAATCTAAGAGTTGAGTCATTTATACAATAAAAATCTCTAATTGCTGCTACGAAATTTGTTATCAAATATTTCTTACTGTAGCGGAAAAAGAAAAGAAAAAAAAAAGAAAAGGTTTTTTGTTATCAAATATATGTTATTTCCAAACAAGAAGTTCTTTTGATGCCTTAATTTATTTGCTAGTTTCAAACAAGTTGTTCCAGCAAACTTACTTGTCCTTTAGCAAAATTTTGCAATCATCAACATTGTTATAATCTATGGTGCTTAAATTTTTGTAAGCATTAAGACTTATATGCATTGTTATAACTTATATTAGTGTTAGCATATCTCCTATTCACTCACAAAATTTGCTATACATTGCTTACACTTTACTATCATCATGCAAATATTTTAACTTACTATTAACAAGTTATTTGTTAATTTTTGAATATTTGTCACATTAGTAACAATTTGTCATTTTCATAAAGTGACACCTGAGCAAACATTATTGTGTTAGTAATTTTGTCAATTCAAGTTTTCTTTACTCAATATTTAAATTTAGGCTAAAGTAAACAATTAATTGATTTAGTAAAATTTCTTTAATTTTTAAAGTTCTAAAGTAGAGATTTGTTTGGGAACAAGCCGAAAGGGCCCTTCTGTCAAAAAGACGTAAATCGTCTAAGCGACCGGTTCTTAAGTGTTCCTAGTGAACCTCCGCTTGCTGGGATCCGACCCCTACAGCTAACCCAACCTTATCAAAACTTGAAAAACTAAAATTTTAAAGGTCTATTACTAAAATCATTTAAATTGTTAAGTTTTAGCTTAATCCATCTTATTGAGTAAATATTTTATTTTATTTTTAGACATTAGAAATCATGTCTACCAAAGACGAGACTTCGACTGCTAAGCCAGCCAAGTTTGATGGCACCCACTTCAAGAGGTGGCAGAGTCAAATAAATTTCTGGCTCACCACTTTAGGACTGATTTCAGCCATTGATGGTTCCACACCCATCATAAATGATTCTGACGACTCTGAGTCTGACATAGGAATGTCCAAACCCTCCAGTTCCTCCAAACCTAAAACCCCTAAGGAAATAGACTTTCACTGCTTCCATCGAATACTAAGCGCTTTATCTGATTCACTTTATGATATATTCTTTGAATATAAAAGCACAAAAGAACTTTGGAATGCTTTAGAAGATGAATATGGTTGCGATGATGCTGGAATTGAAAGATTCACTTCTTCAGCTTTTAATAAGTATTTCATGGTAGATGACAAACCTATGAATGAACAAATCCATGAATTCTAAAAATTTGTGAGGCACATTCAAGCTAAAGGTACAACCTTTTCAGCTGAACATAAGATAGCTTGCCTGGTAGATAAGCTCCCTCCCTCTTGGTCTGATGTAAAAAAGGACCTCCATCGTACCCAAGGTGACCTTACTTTTGCCCAAGTACTGAAGCAAATTAGAGTTGAAGAACAACTTAGGCTAAGGTCTAACTCCAAGACTGAGACTAAGGCTAAGGTAAACCTAGTAGAGTCATCCCAAAGCAAACATAAGCCTTATAATCCTCACAAACCCAAGAAGAATATCTTCAAGAAGAAGAATATTGTTCAGCCTCATCACCAGAACCACCAGAATCGTCAACACCAACAACGCTAGAAACCTAGAAACTTTGGTCAGACTCAGGATCAAGGAAGATTTTATTTTGTGTGTGGTAGAACAAACCACACGGCCATCAACTGTTTCCAAAGGAAGAAGGAACCAATCAAGACTTCCTATAGGGGAAAGGCCCAGCCAAACTAGAAGCCAATATGATTCTGAATGGGTCTTCTGGTTCCTTCAGGTCTGTGACTTACCAACCCTTAGTTAATATTTCTTACCATTCTGATGACTGGTGGTTGGATTCTGGAGCTAATGTTCATGTTTCATTTGATCGCTCCTGTTTTTCAAACTATCATGAATCATGTGGAGGAGGCATAACCCTAGGAGATGGCTCTACAGCACAAATTGTAGGAAGAGGAAGAATAGATATGAAGATAACATCAGGAAAAATTATGCCTCTTCATGATGTTCTTCATGTGCCGACTGTTAGGAGAAATTTAGTTAGCGGTTCCCTTCTTGTAGCATCTGGTTACAAGATTGTAATGGAAGCCAATAAAGTTGTATTTTCTAAGAATGAGTCCTTTATTGGTAAATGATTTATAAAGGATGGCCTGTTTATTCTCAGTACTGTAAATAAAATGTTGGATCCTTCTCCTATTGTTTCCAATGTAGAATCTTCCAATGTTTGGCATGGTAGATTAGGTCATGTGAACCTGGGTTCCCTTAGAAGAATGATGAACTTAGATCTTATTCCCAAGTCTCCTGTAGATAATAAAGACAAGTGTGAGATTTGTGTTCAAGCCAAACATTCTAGACTACCATTCAAATCCGTAGAAAGGAATTCTGATCTTCTAGAACTAGTTCATAGTGATGTTTGTGATTCAAATAGGGTTTTGACTCGAGGCGGTAGGAAATACTTTGTCACATTTATAGATGATTGTTCAAAGTATTGCTATACCTACCTTCTCAAAACCAAAGATGAAGTTCTAGATAGATTCAAGGTTTACAAATCAGAAGCTGAAAACCAATTAGAGAAAAGGATTAAGATCCTTAGATCTGATCGTGGCGGAGAGTATACCTCAAACGAAATGACTAACTTCTGTGAAGAACACGAAATAATTCATGAGGTGACTGCTCCTTATTCACCACAGTCCAACGAAGTTGCTGAAAGGAAGAATCGCACTCTGTTAGACATGGTGAATGCCATGCTTCTCAGCTCAGGTGCTCCTGATAATCTGTGGGGAGAAGTCTTATTAACAGCCTGCTACATCCTAAATAGGATTCCCAGTAAATCTAAGGATAAGACTCCCTATGAATTATGGAAAGGTAGAACTCCTAGAGTCCATTACCTCAAAGTTTGGGGATGTCTAGCAAAAGTTGGAATCCCTGAACCAAAAAAGAGAAAGATTGAACCCAAGACCGTAGATGGTGTGTTCATAGGATATGCCTTAGATAGCAATGCCAATATATTTCTAGTGTCTAATTCTGAAGTAAATAAATTTCTAACAATACCATTATAGAAGCTAGAGATGCAGTTTACTTTGAGAATATATTCCCTTTTAAGGATAGAATTTCTTTCAACCCCTCAAGTTCTTCCCTAGCTCCTTCTACAAGTTCCCATTACCATTCATCAAGCTCACAACCTGAACAAGACTTAGAACCTAGAAGAAGTAAAAGTGGAAGGATTGAAAGGAATATAGGGGAAGGCTTCTTCACTTATTTGATAGAGGGTGATCCCTCAACTTACGAAGAAGCAATATCTTCTTCTGATGCTCCTTTCTGGAAAGAAGCCATAAACAATGAGTACAATTCCATTATGGAGAACAGTACTTGGTATTTAGCAGACCTACCTTTAGTTAGTAAAACTATAGGTTGTAAGTGGATCTTCAAAAAGAAACTCAGAGCTGACGGTACTATAGAGAAATACAAAGCTAGATTAATAGCCAAGGGTTTCACTCAGAAAAAGGGATTAGATTATTTTGATACCTATTCTCCTGTAGCTAGGATTACTTCTATTAGAACCCTTCTAGCCTTAGCATCCATTCATAACATGCTGATCCATCAAATGGATGTAAAGACAACATTTTTGAATGGAGATCTAGAAGAAGAGATCTACATGGAGCAACCTGAAGGTTTTATTGCTAAAGGTCAAGAAAAGAAAGTTTGCAGGTTAGTAAAATCACTTTATGGCCTAAAGCAAGCTCCCAAGCAATGGCACAACAAATTTGATAAAGTGATTATAGAATATGGTTTCTTGCCAAATGAGTATGACAAATGTATATACTCTAAAAATTCTGGTGGAAGTTGTGTCATTTTATGCTTGTATGTTGATGATATCCTTATTCTAGGATCTTCACTGGAACTGATAAATAACACTAAGAATTATTTATCTAACCGGTTTGATATGAAAGACCTAGGCGAAGCCAACTTGATCCTAGGAATGCAAGTGTCCAAATGCAAAGAGGGCTATACTCTATCTTTAGCACATTCAATTGAGAAAATGCTAAAAAAGTTTGAGTATTTTGACAAAAAACCTGCCCTTACTCCTTATGACAGTAATGTTGGTCTTAAGAAGAATGAAGGATCACCTATAGAACAACATAGATATTCACAGATGATATGGTCCCTTATGTACATATCAAATAGAACCAGACCCGATATTGAATTTGCTATTGGAAGACTTAGTAGATATACCAGTAACCCAAATCAGTCACATTGGACTACTTTGGATAGAGTATTTAGATATCTTAGCGGTACTCTAGATTATAAACTTCATTATACTAGATACCCCGATATCATAGAAGGTTATTCAGATGCAAACTGGGTAACTGATTCACATGATGTAAAATCCACAACTGGATATATTTTTACTCTAGGAGGAGTAGCAATCTCCTGGAGTTCATGCAAACAAACTATCATAGCTAGGAGTACAATGGACTCTGAAATGATAGCTCTTGACACTACTTGTACAGAAGCCGAATGGCTTAGAAATCTAATTATGCATATACCAGTTTATCATATTCCTGTTCCTGCAATTTCTATCAATTGTGATAATAAATCTGTTATTGAACTACTAAAGCAAGATTCTGTAAATGCTAAGATGAACAGGCACCTGCAGCTGCACTTCAAGTCTATAAAGAGTCTATTGGGCAAATATGTGGTTCTTGACTATATAAAGTCAGAAAAGAACCTTGCAGACCACTTAATGAAGGGTTTGTCTAGGACATTGATCCTAGAATTATCGAGGGGGATGGGGTTAAGCCCATAATTTAGTCACCAACAGTGGCAACCCAACCGAGTCTGACTGGAGATCCCAAGAAGCCGGTTCAATGGGTAGGAATAAACTGGACTAGGTGACTAATATGGAACACTGACCTTGAGATTAAATTCTCTTTAAAATAAAAGCCCAGGAGACTGTACATGTGTACATTGATACCCCATCCCTATGGTGACAGTGTTCCGGTGTGATATGGTTAGGGTGAGTTTAAACTCTTAATAAGTCCAAGCATGATATGTAGGGTTGATACCTATTACCAACCCTTGAGGACTTACCTATATGAGAGGTCGTGAAGGCCGCGACTATAGGACAGGGCGATCCTAGACAACTCTCATGAATATGGAATAAGTGCGCATGGCCAATCAAAAGTGCCAACCGATAGACTCAAGAACCTCTAGCGTACTATGTGTGCTATTTTCTGAATCTGGTTCAAGAAGTCTGATTGAAGGCATAGTCCATCAAGCACTTCTTCAGATAAAGATAATAGTCACTAAGTGAGATTCAAGGCTGTAGTCCATCTCATCTATGCATAGTATATATATTTGTCCAGATATTCTTTACTCTTATTCTTATCTTTTATTTTTTTAGAACTTGGTTTTTTTTTTGGGGGGGGGGGGATTGTTGCATGGTTGTTTGACTAAGCAAATGCAAAAACCAAGTCTCATCTTTTGTCCTATTATCTTGCCTTTTGAACGTTGGTTTTACCAACGTTAGGAGGACCATCCTTTGTGGCCAAGTGATAGGAAAGTTGTTGGGGCTCTTTGCCTATATATTCCTATTATTTTTTGCTTCTAAACATGACCTGAGGTGTAAACTCTTCACTGAACAAAAAATCTCCTACCTTATCTCTCTTGTTTACTTCAAAGATATTGTTCTTCAATTTATGCTCTGGGCAAAAGCTAAGTTCGGGGTCGCTCTTTCCGAGTTGTGTGCGACGAGGAGATACCGGTAGAGCGGGAGTTTTACCACTAGGAGCATTCGGAACAAGTCTGCACATAGACCCGAATCAACTCTTAGGGCAGTGCTTCGTGCGTGACTTTTTCGGAGGCCGGTAACATTTACTTTATTTTATTTTTTGCAGATTTTTTGGAATAATTTCAACACATCTTCGCTTGTTCATCGCGAGTGCCGTCGGCTCCTCCTCCTCCTTCGCGATGATCGCCTGGTCCACCAGCTCCCCTCCCCTCCTCCAAGGAGGACGAGGAGTCGAAGAACGTCGGAAACGACAGCCTCTTCGTCTTCGGATCGCGCGCGAAGCCCATCGGTCCGGCTAGAAACCCATCAGGAGGAGGAGGGAGGAGGAGAGAGAGAGGGAGAGCAATAGTAAGTAAATATTATCAATAGCGGTTGCTGAGGAAGGAGAGGCCCAACTATATTTCTACATACACCTTCATATTGCTACTATTTTTGGATGGCGGAAGGAGTAGCCGTGGGATTCGAAGGGTTGATGTGATGAGTAAATAAAAGGGCTAATTTGTACTCAATTTTTTTGAAATTGTTGTCCTAAATCATTTTTTATTAACTACGGCGCATCAGATAGTTGAACGGGTTCACTGAACATGACACCAACAAACAAGGACGGAACCAGAAAGCAGAACTATAATAGAACCTTGTTATCAATTGGCAAATGGGAAAATTTTGGGACGGCAAAAGTACGAGTATAAATCGACTCAGTGCAAATAAAATACGTTCAAAAATTGATAAAATATTCAAAAAATAGAAATATTGAGGCTAGAAATTTCACATTTTTAAATATGTTGTCAAATTTGGTTAATTAAACAGGTTCCCAGCACATTTTGTGTGCCAAATTTTTTAATAATTATATAGAACAGGTTTAAAACTTCAGATGCTTAAAATTTACGTACTGGTTTGGATCTGTCAAAAATACGCAAGTATTATATGTTTATGAAAGATACGAAAAAATTCGCATATAATACGAGTTTTATTCGGGTGATTGCTAACAAGGGGATAGACTGGAGTGGGTTAGGATGGACTAGGTATGACCGGACTCTCAAAAAATTACCAATATATATATATATATATATTATATATATTATATATAATTATATATATATAATATATAATATATATTGGGGTCAGCCTGTGCCAACAAAGAAGCCTCTAATAGATTAAGTATGCTAGCTAGTGTCAATAGAAATACCTTTCTTATGTCAGTGGTGTAAGTGGAGTCTTCAGACCTGAGGTCATTACGGTACCTTATGGACCTGTATCCATACTTTGCCTGTGTGTACCTTTAGCGAATCTAAGTGTTACAACAGCCATAGATTGTGTGAATCACACCTACAAGTGGTTTTGGACATGATCACACCAACAGAAGAAATGTGTCTAGTGGATTAAGTATATGCTATTGTCAATAGAAATATCTTTCGTATATAAGTCGTGCAAGTGGGTCTTCGGACCTGAGGTCATTATGGTACCTTATAGTTATAGACCTGCCTCCATACTTTGACTGTGTATGTACCTTTAGTGAACCGAAGTGTTACAACAGTCATAGATTGAGTGTGGTGAATCACCTACAAGTGGGTTTAGACATGATCACACCAACAGAAGAAGTCTCTAGTGGATGAAGTATATGATATTGTCAATAGAAATATCTTTCGTATGTAAGTCGTGCAAGTGGGTCTTTGGACCTGAGGTCATTACGGTACCTTATAGACTTGCATCCACACTCTGACTGTGTGTACCTTTAGTAAACCGAAGTGTTACAACGGTAATAGATTGAGTGTGGTGAATCTCCTACAAGTGGTTTTCAGACATGATCATACCAACAGAAGAAATCCCTAGAGTGGATTAAGTGTAGGTTACTGGTCAATAGAAATATCTTTCATATGTAAGTGGTGCAAGACGGTATTTTATAGATATGCATCCACACTTTGACTGTGTATCTTTAGCGAACCCAAGTGTTACGACGGTCATATAGATTGAGGTGGTGAATCACATACGAAGGTAGTATATATATGACCAATACGAAAACTGTCACTCCTAGCATATGATGAGAAAAGTAACGTACTATGTGATCCGAAGTGTTACATTCAAGAAATTCTTGTGTAAGGTAATGTGTGAGTAGAGGAGTTATACTTGGTACATGAGATTGAAACACATATTACTACGACGAATAAGACTTATAGGCTTGTTGCTTATTTCTGTTAGAACTTTGAACTCACTGTGATGGATAAGATTTTTTTTGTAATAGTTTTACATAAAATTGTGGGTTTGATGGATTTGTACATTTATTTATTTGTCGGTCAGTGAAGTATTCTTTAGTTATTTCTTCTTATTCTATTGAGCAAATTAAGTTTCTTCGACTTGATGATTTTCCGAAACCCCAGAACAGAGCTCTCTCCTTCCAATCGCATGTCAAGTGTCTGCTTTAGAGGACTATGATGTAGTTACTTGCACTGTTCTGTTTTGTAGTTTTATTTTGATATGTTGTTATGAGAAGGGAGGTGTCGGCAAGATCGTTTCTGAGCATGTGCAAGTTGTACGATCGTACATGGCCCTAAAAAATTGAAAGAACGCCAAAACTTTTGTCCTCTAAAAATTTTATTTTTAGATTTAGGCCTCCATATTTTTTAGAAACTACAGTAACATAAGAAATCTCTAATGGATTAAGTATGTGCTACCGGTCAATAGAAACATCTTTCATATGTAAGTGGTGCATGTCACGTCCCGACCCGGAATCACCCGAATCATCGTCCTCGCAGGGGGCATGATGCCGCACGAGCCTGGAGTTTAGCTCGTGCAAGACAAGATGACAAGTTCTCAAAATAGTTATCTTTGATTTGATATTAACAACGAAAGGAAAACATAGTATACGAAACAATTCTCTTATTAATATTCGAAATGAGATTACAAAGGCTTTCGATAGCCCAACAATATATGCCAGATTGGCTACAACACTCAGGTTCTCTCTTATCTACAAAGGATTTTACCGTTCCAAACATTATGCCTTCTATATCTCGGTCGTATCAATCCTGTTGCATGTCCGAGCGTCAATGCGGTCGCACGCCTCAATACGCTTTGGGATTCCAAGCCTCAACGCGTTCAAGCGAACCTCCGTCGCGAGCAGACCTGTCACTCCCCGTTCCCAGAATACGTATTCTAATACGTGTACTGCTCTAATTTATTTATTTAATATTTATTATGTATTATTCTGTATTTAAATTCCTTTAATTTTATGCTAATTAATTTTCTGTATTTACTTTCTGCTTTTATTCTCTGCTTTAGCTTGCTTTAGGTTCGGCCTAGGTTGGTTTATTTTCGGGTTTATGATGGTTCATCATGAACCGAACCCAACACCCCCATTTAAGCCCTATCCCCTTTCTCTCTCTTCATTACTTCTTCTCATTACTTTTCTTCTTCCTCATAACTCTCTCCACCTACCAAAACCCATAGGCAAGTACATCTTGCTCCACATGAGAACCCATATTTTTATGGTTCATTTATCTCCCTCTCGTGATCCTAAGAGAGTTTAGAACTTGGCATTTTTTATTTTGAAGTCTTATTTTTAGTAGATCTAGAAATTACTATTTTTCGAATTTCAGTGGTTTTGATCTGTCAACTTCCTAATTTCCAAGTTTTGTTCATTCCAGATTGTTGAGGTTGTGTTATACGCCATTCTGACCCATGGAAACCCCATTTCTGGCTTGGAACGAAGGTTCCATGGGAATTGGAGTTCAGGAGGAACTTTACGCTCACGTTGTTATGTGTTAGCGTAATATTGAGTTTTACGCCCACGTTGTTACGTGTTAGCGTAATATTGAGTTTTACGCCCACGTTGCTATGTGTTAGCGTAATATTGAGTTTTACGCCCACGTTATACGTGTCCGCGTAGTGCCGAGCTTTACGCCCACGATCACTCGTGCCATCGTAAAACTGTTTTACGCAAGTCTACTTGACTTGGCGTATTCTTTTTATGCGCACAACATTTCAGGCATAAAATTTGACTCTTTACACGAGCAACTTTTACGCATGGCTCGATCCTTTACGCATGCAATGTTTTACGCGCACAGTGTTTCCTGCGTTAAACTCTAATCTTTTTACGCGTACTCCTTGGCTCGGCATAAAACGAGTTTTACGCACAACTTGTTCCTTTATTTTGAGCGTACTTCCTTTACGCGTATTCATCCCTGCGTATACTTTGACCCTTATGCGCACGAGTTTTACGCGTGACGTTACCTTTTACGCATATAAATTCATGTGTAAACCTGACTTTTACGCATACCCTGTTTTACGCACGTATTTTGCCTTAGCGTAAAACTTTTGCGTAGACTAATCATGGTATAACTAGCCTTGGCGTAATTCAACCTTGGTGTTCCCATTGCCCTATACTTTATTCACTTTATGTTGGCATGATAATTCTTCTCTTACATCCTTACGCCTTTTGGCATGAACTTGATATAATCATGATATGTTAATATTTTCTTTAATATAGATAGTTACGTGGAATGTACCATGTGTCGTGAATTAATTTATAGATACCCCGAATGACTGGAATTTAACCCTGAGAGTTGTAGACTCGACCATACTAAATAATAGTTGACTTTTATGCCTTGTTACGAATTGACATTGATTGTTATTAGTAATTGATCATGCGTTCCTAGTTGGAACTAAGAGACTGGCTAGTCGTCTTATTGAATTGAATGAACGAGACACGTTCATATGAATTATGAACTATTGTAATCGACTGGCCGATCCCGAATATTGGCATACAGGCACGTGCAGGCTTCAATTTATTTTTCTACAAAAGCAGCATGTGTACTTTATGGTCAAGGCATGATTATTCTGTGGTTAGTTTTGATTGTTGCATTACGCTATGTAAGACCTATAACCTAACCGCACGAGTATCGTTGTAGAGTTGTGCATATTGTACCCCGTACGAAAGTACTCATTTTTGAATGACCATGATCCACGGCATGGGATTTTACTTAACATAGAGGCTATTAAGTTAAATAAAATAATGATTGCATGGAGAGAATGGATTCTCGAGTTCTTATATGGCAGCCCTCTTTGGGACTATTAGTGCCCGACAGGCCGGCTGGTTCCCACAGATACTGCAGATCTGCCACACGGGCAGGGAGCGGTATCTGCTTATATTATTTATTGTATTATTGTATATTGATGACGGGCGTCCCGCTAGGACTCGTCTAATTCATAATTGGCGTAATTGATTGACTGGATAGACTAGCCTTGCTTGCACATAGTAAGAACTGAGGAATCCTTATTGCATAATTCCAAGGTAACTTGGAACTCACAATAGCAAGCCGTAGTAGTTGCATGGCCGTTTAAATTGATTTGTTTGTGTACTGTACCTACTCTATTTACTAACTGAGATGATCATAATGTCAGGGCACGACGGGTCAACTTCTGTCCTTGTTTGGTTGGGAAGTTGGTTTGAAGTGTCGTGATGTTGTGTGAATCCCAGTAGCAAGCAGAGACCTATGTATTATATCCTTAACTCTCATTACTGGTTTTAATTCTCATGTCGTGCTCCCTTGTGGTACTTGCTATTTGAGGTCTAACCTCTCTGATTTTGCATGGCCAGATTTAGAGCCGGTCCCCGAGAATTCAGCTTACTTCCACCTCCAAGATGGTCAATACTAGAGGAATGATCGCAGGAGGACTCGAGTGGGTTCCTTACTTCCTCGCTCATTTTGTTACTTACTTTATACTTTTCCGTTTGGCACCGACATGTTAGTCGGATTGTCTTGTCTTTACTTTTACATAATTATAACTATGTCAGGCTGCAGCTGATAAACAATTGTGTATACTTTGCTACATCATCTGGCTATATTTTGTAAAGCCAGATATCAAGAACATTTTGACTGAGCATTTGGGACGCCTTACTGCTTTATCTTATATGTTCTCTATTACTGTTTCTTGTTTGAATGATTGAGACAATAGATGTGAAGTGACCATAGTGAGACTTTCATGTAGTATGCACCCCCTCGTCTTTTAGACAGCATTGATCGTATTATACAGTATTCATCTACCCGTAATACGTAGCTGGCTGAGTCATTCCCCCGCTCTCCAGTGTTCTGGTTCTGGGGTGTGACAAGACCAATCCCTGAACCTGCTAGCAAACTAGTAGTGGATTAGTACTTTCGTCCTCGTTGTACTGATCAAAAATCCACTTAACCAAACCGACATTTAGTATTGTATTGATTCATGCAAACATACAATTTAGTTCTCTTTCTATGTTCTCCTTAGGATTATTCCATGGCATAATTCGAAGACTGTAAGCATGTCATCATGGCAAGCATGTTATTCGATTCGTATAAGTAAACAGGAAACCAATATCAATCCCGTGTTGTTATCGTGACTTCTTACCAACATCGATGCACTCGCTCTTGCACCGACGCAAGGGAAATACGCCTATCAGCTTTTCCTGTCATGTTATAAGTGCTCTCTATGCGGATCTATATGTGCAGGATATGAGTGTACCTTGCACTTTCGACCCATCGCCCTTAACTATATGAAGGTCACTAGCTTTCCGGGCTAGAATGGACTTATATTTATCAAATCGAATATATAAGACGATGATTACTCTGTTGCGGTTGCTAACCCAAACAATCAGAGGACCCCTGAAATACTCGAGTAAGTGGCTTATCACATTCACTAGAAGGTCGCTACCCGTCTAAATGAAGTGCACCAACAATACCGATTTTACCCGCAGTCCCTCCTAGGCCGAACGGTCCCAGCGCCCTGGTGAACAACGTTCGAGGAAAGATAACACCCGTGTACGGACAATATGTCTTTAAGTCCATTTGACCATACAACGCATCTTATCTTTCATACAACCAAGCAAGTTTGTCTATATCTATTTCAATTGGCACAACGCCCCAATGTTTTCAATGAACGCCCCGAAGGCCACGAACATTTCGAAGGCACCATGCCGCATCGACAGTTATGCCACATCCGTGCCATAACTGTTCTCCTCGTCGCAACGACGCCATCTTTTGTAAGTTTTGTGCAGCTGCGCACATTTGCCGTCTTTCCTTGTGTAACCCCTCTTCCCGAATCTTTAAAATTTCTTTTATTTTAAGTCATTTTTGAAAAATAAAATTATTTTTATCTCCTAGTATAGATATTTTAGAAAATAAAAGTGATTTGTCTAATTTATTTTATATTAAAGAATTATTAAATTATACTTTATGATTTGAATTTATGACATCTGTTTTAAGTAATATTTGATATTATTGAAAACTCAGTTCGAATTACTATGGTTATCAAATATTAGTTAGATTTAATTAATCTAGTTTTATTTTTGTATTTATGAAGAGATATAAATATTTAAATTATTCTTAACAACATTTTGATAATTGATTTTATGAAATTTATTTTAAAGATTATTTAAAATACTATTTTTGTTTTAATAAAATATTTTCTATTGTTTTGTAGCACAAAAGGTTTTAATTTTTGGACTTTCGAAATAAATGAACTTTGAAGGTGGATTACATATTTTTTTTTTGTTAATAAGAAGAATTGTCAGAAGTATTTTTAAATAAACTTGGATTTATAAAGAAATATGTTTTAAAGATTATTCGATGATATCGAATATTAGTTATATTTCGAAGGTAGTCAATTATGGTTTTAATTTAAAATATGTGATGAAACTCATTTTGATAAATACTAAAGAATATTTTAAAATATTCTGATGATCATTTATTTGATATAGATTTAAATTTATATGATAATATCAAGTCTTAATTTAAATGGATTATAATTAGATTAGTTCTAATTTACAAGTTTATTGGATTTAAACCAAAGGGAAGATTTACCTATTACTCCTCATGTTCCTTATCCAGTTAGGGGTTCAACTCCTATATAAGGAGAATTCCTCTACCTTTCTCATAATCTATCATAATATACTCTCAAACCCCTTTCCAATTCCACAAACAAACCATCACCAACACCGCAGGCGTCTTCCCCTCCTCACCGGACTGACCAAGCCGGCGACCCTAACCCGTCCTTCCCTCTTCCCTAGACTCTGGATTCAACCACCTTCCTCGTGCCCGGCCACAAAACCACCATCTCACCACCGCGATCACACCCGCCTGCCGAGCCCGCAATTTCACCATGACCGCCACCAACACACAGCCCATACATCAATTCCCTGTCGTCGTGTCTGTGTCCAGTTATCATCAACCTCGTGTAAGCCGTTTGTTCGGCCTCGGGTCCGACCCCGGGTGTCAGAATTTCATCGTCCATTGTTCCCAATACATCCAGCATACATCTTCCTGTGTCGGACACTGCATCCATCGTGTGTCTGACACTTCACCATCCCCAAACCAGAAAAAAGGAAAAGAGAAACCTAACCTAGCCTTCTGCCACAAAAACGGCCGTACCCGCGTCCCCTCGGCGAGATCCAGCACGCTCCAGTCAACCCCGTACCGGCCGAACCCTCCGTTCGACGCCGTCCCCAGCTAGACGCGCCTGGCCGCCAGAGGCCGGCGAGCCGCTACTCCGCGGAGCCAGGTCCCACGCGTGCACCGCGGGACCAGGCGAGACTAGTGTCGGCGATCAAAACGTCGTCAACCCCGGCGACCTAGCCTCCCGATGGCCTCTCCTTCGTGCACGGATCTGAGCCGCCACCCCGTCTTCTGCCCAACCGCCGCTCCGCCCAGCCTCTAACCGACCCTTTCCGTCAGCGTCGCCCTCCTCCTCCTCCTCACGACCGCTGCCACCCCACTGCCCGTCGACCGGCGTCGCAGCGCCGTACGCGCTCCCCACCGTTTCCTAGAGCAGCCGAGAGGAGATCCACCGCCTGGGTGGTGTCGCCTTCTTCCTCCCGTCGCCGAGCCGCCCGGAGCCCCGATGAAGACGCTCGGCGGTGAGGACTTTTCTGACCGCTCCCAGCGATGAGCGACCATGCCGGTGAGCCGCTCCTCTCTTCCCTCTGTCGTACGCCAGTACGTCGCCACTCTTGTCGCATCGCCAAGCGCCCAGAACCAGGTGACCCCTCGCTCAGCTCCCCCTTTCCTTTTCTCTCAATCATCTTTCTCTCTCTTGCTAATCCCCTTCCCTTCATTTAAAACACTCTTAGTACCAACTTGTGGTTCAGGAACCGAGAATGGGTGGGGAGAGAAGTAATGAGTATGTATACTTGTACACTATATGTGCAGAATATACATTACTGGAAGAACATCATCTAGTACTATTAATATTAATATTTTATCATTATTAATAATTTGATTTATTATTTGTAGTAAAAATTAAATTCTGTTATAATATGTTTAACTAGATGTGATCTTATGATTTAAAACATTTCAAACAATATATATGTCACGACCTGCTTCCGAATGATCGGACACGAGTCGGACATGCCCAGCCTTCGTCGTTAGACACGACGAAGTAAGCTGTACCAATCTAGGGAAATCTAACCAGATAAACAAGAGTAAATGTGAACACAGCATCTATAAATGAATCCCAAATCCAGATACATGTCTCAAAGTTATTACATTCCAGTAAATGAAGATAGAGTCTACTAGTCTCAAAATACAAGGAAAATATAAAGTGCTATGGTAAAGCTCTAGGCTTCTGCAGCCTCTAAGTCAAGAGCAACTCCAGCTAGCTCTACTGCCTCTACTGGCTCTCGGCCATAAAATGTGTCGCACAGAGCCTCCAACTCACCTGCAACATATCCTAGTCAGGAGCGGAGCAAAGTACAGTTCTAGGTAATGAACAAGAACATGATGTTTGCAAAAAACAAAAAAGTTGTTCTATTACAAACTTTTAAAAAAGAGTACAAGAGTACAATATGAATTCTGGGGAAGTACAAATGTAGGAATCTGATCAGAAGATGATCACTTTATCTCTTGGACTATGTGAACTTTGAAGACTAGAGCCTCTGAAGAATGCAGCATCAATTTTGCAAGAGTTCTTGATCTCTGTCTGTGTGTCCTCTATCAATGATTGGAAACTCTATTTATAGAGTTCTGGAAATAACTGTTTTAGCAGTTATTCTGATGTGCACGAGGCTGGGTTGCGCCACATTGGGTTGTGCCAACCTCATGTTGCGCCAACTTTCATTCAGTTATCAGTCGTGTACTAACTGTATTTAGACGCGTGGCATCATGTGATTGAGATGCACGTGGTCGTGTACAGGATAGTAGACACGTCTTGAGAGATTAGTGGCATGTGCGCCACATCATCCAGCTTTGGAAATGAAAATTGTCTCAACTTTATCAGGTTGCGCGAGCTTCAGTCAACAAGTTAAACTGTGCCTGATTAGACTGCACCTGGACAAGTGACAGCTTTTGAGAAAAAGTCGTTCAGATTGCGCCTAGGCACAACTAAGAAAATTGTTTAGATTGCGCCTAAGCGCAACTCATAAGATGTGCAGGACAGCTGTCAGTCCAATCTCCTCGAGCGGCACAATTCGAGGGATTCGAAGAGATTTTCCTTGTTCACCGTGTTGTCAGTTGTCAGTATTATCAGGTAATGATGGCCATTAGATGTCAGACGCCACGTAGACTTTGGCGCAACATAATTGGGCGCAGTCTGATATCAAGCACAACCTAATCAGTGGCGCAGCTTGATCTCTAAGCTTCAAAATAGTGGCACAGCTTAATTTTTAGGGCGCAACTTGATTACTGAGTAGTAGATACATGGCGCAACTTAATTTTTAGGCCCTACAAGACCCCCTTAAAAGTTTTCAAAACTTAAAAATATTTCAAATTTTTGAAATACTTTGAATTTTATAAAAGTTTTGACTGAGTCAAGTTGCACCAGTCAATACTCAGTCATCTCAAAATCTCTTTCTCGAAAACACTCAATCTCCTCTTCGTCTTCCCGAGTTTCATTGATGATTTTTAGTTTTCCATGAGGAATATGAAGAGTCAATTTGGTGATATATATGTAGGGGTTGATCTTTGTACTTTATTCTTCACTTTTGTAATTTTGATGGCATCTAAGAAGGAGATGGAAACTAATGCTGTCACCGAAATCGAGTCTCTTGAAGCGAAACCCGACATCACGCCTTCGACTTATTTGTTGGAGGCTGACCCGGCACTGAGGACGGTAAACTTTCTAGACTGCTTCGGGTTAAACCAAACTATCTTTAATCGCTCGAGTGGTGGGCCATCCTCTAATGAGCGCGGCGATTCGGAGGAATTCCTTAATCTGATGCGTCGCTCGGGAATCCACAACATGCAAGAATTGGACGTCGTCCTTCGTCAGACCTGTAGTGCCCCGCTCCGCGAAGGCACTAGATAGACAGAAAGATCGGATTGCTGGCTCTGCAACAGAAGACGATTAATCTGGGTGAGTGGACGAAGTCTCATTTGTTGATTCGCTTGCGCCTAATAAGAATCTGAGTTTTTGATTAAATGCTTTGTTAATAACAAGATGGTAAATCATCGAGTATGCTTTAAGAGAATTCACATGTTGCCTTGCTAGGAAATGAATATTGCCCTGATAAAGAGAACCTTGTCATGCTAATAACAAGACGGTAACCAATATGTATGCTTATAAGAGAATTCACATATTGCCTTGCTAGGAAATGAATATTGCCCTGATAAAGAGAACCTTGTCATGCTAATAACAAGACGGTAACTAATATGTATGCTTATAAGAGATTTCACATGTTGCCATGCTAAGAACAAGAAAAGAAATAATCTGCATGCTAATAAGAAGACTCGTTGCCTGCTAATAAGAACTGAATTAATGCTTGTCATGCTTGATACGATAAGAGAAGACAAATGAATCGAATTGAATGCTTGATCATTGCTTGTTGCTAAGTATGCTTGAGAATTATAGACATGTACAGACGGACTTGTACATGTTGACCTGAATAAAAGAAAGGTACGAATTGAATGTGTCGTATATCTGCAAAGGCATGAAAAGAACATGTCGTACATCTGATCACAAATCTGTCTCATCTGATAGAATCCTGCTAGAGCATGCATGTGGTCTAGGACAACTTGTTAACAAGAAAACTTTGTCTCTCGGGTGGATCTGGGGGTGCCTGGACCACTCGACCTAGGAGAGATTAGGGCCTCCATGTGAAAATAGGAGTCGATCTGAGTCTTTAGCGACGAGCTGAACCCAAGAGAGTCACAGCGGCTAATCATGGGTTTTCCTATGGACCATCATATAGATAGGTGTTGGTTGGTGTAGAGCTGAACCGGAGAGTCACAACTGCCAATCGGTCTGCATGTGTCTGTAGAAGCATAAAATTTCACAGCCAGAAAGCCCATACGCCAGACACTATATGCGCCAGAACTCAGACAGCAAAATCAAATAAGCCATTCGAAGAAGGACTTTTTATTTATATATAAAAGTCTATTACATGGCTAGAAAAGGTTGTACAAAGGAGAATTTCTACAAAAGAAAGATCCTAGATCTACAGCCAGCGGCCACCATGCGCCTCCAGATAGGCGCAGCGGCCACCATGCGCCTCCAGATAGGCGCAGCAGCCACCATGCGCCTTCCGATAGGCGCAGCAGTCAACATACGCTGTCAGTTAGGCGCAGCAAATGCCATGCGCCTCCAGCCAGGCGCATCCCACCATCTCTTCAGCAGCTCAGTTATGTGCATCCAGCTCAGTTGTGTGCATCCCTTCAGCAGCTCAGTCATATGCAACTCTTCCAACCAGGATCACCTGGCCGAGCAGAGCCCAGTTATGTGCTGCTCTTCCAGCCAGGGTCACACAAAGTATTTAACCCTCTGGCTGGAACCTAGGAAGAGAAGAGCACGGCAAAGCTGTGGCCAGGGGAGGCTTCGAAAGAGCCTCCAAAGACCAAGGAAGACCGTGATCGAAATTATGGCACAAGGAGCTTTCAACACAATCAAAGTGGGCGGCACCCACTTTGAAGGAAGAGAGAGCCTAGCACCGCCATTTCGATCTACGGCTCTTCCGGAACAACGGAGACGAGGCCCGAACATCCCTATCTTTGGATGCAACAGGCACCTTCCGTCTGCCTCAGAAGCCCTCGACTCCGTCTTTTGGATGTAACAGTCACCTTCAAGTGCATCGAAGACAACACGACGTCTCATCTTCACCCTCGGGAGCACTTCGTCAAAGAATGCACCCGCATATCCAAGTTCATGTTGGAAGTACGTGAGGGAACGAGGAGCAAACCTTCTCTCCATGCCACTATTTATAGGCCGGGCAAATCAAACCCATGCGCCAAGTGGATGACTCTCGGAATTCTGTGTAATGAATTTGCATTAAATGGATGAACCGGACGCCTCGAATTCAGCCAAACGGCTATTTTTAGCACTCGAGGAGCGAGACAGCCGCTCACACAGACGCGCCCCACAGTACCCGGCGCATCACAGAGGATGCGCCCCCTCACATCTCCATACCGAGTGGAACACCAACCAATGTGCCCACTCAGCTGTCTATCGAACGTCACAAACATTAAATGCTGAACTGACACCAGAGTTGGCAGCACGCTTCCCAAAGTCTGAACAGTTGACAGCTTTTTCAGAGAACGAAGCGTTGGCAACGTCAGCATCATCATGACTCTATTCCGACGGCTACTGCCACGTGGCCATCCGCACGCGCCTCTACGGCCATGCGTCCAAATTGCCATGCGCCTCTACGGCCATGCGTCCAAATCGCCATGCGCCTCTACGGCCATGCGTCCAAACCAGCATGCGCCTCAAAAGCCGTGCGCCTCAGACCCTTCACTGATCCCTAAAGACAGAAAAAGAGTCTCCAGTTGAAGCTTTGCATGTGCCTCAAAAGCTATGCGTCCCAGACTGATCTCTGATCCCGAAAGACAGAAGGAAAGTCGCCTGCATGCGCCTCAAAAGCCATGCGCTCTAAACGGTTTGTAACCCCTAAAGGTTATGAGCCGCAGCCTCCTCCTGCGCCCAATCAAGGCGCAGCTCACCAGATTACTTCCCCCCACCAAATCCGAGATCTTCGAGCCATGGGTCGATGACACGTGTCCTTTGACTCAACTCGTCCAAGATTTCAGCAACAGAAAGATCTTCTCCTCTGCTACGTGCCGGCTCACAACAGCAGTATAAAGAGTTCTTCCCCTCAATCAGGGCGCATCATCTACGCGCCTCCATCAGCAACCTCCACGTGGCGTCCCCACACCGGCGCATCCCACATGCACGCATGAGCAGCCAGCCTGTAAAACTATAAATAGAAGGATCGTCTCCTTCACACACACAGACAGAATCCACAACGAACATACAAGGAATCATCAGAGAGGCAGATACAGACACTCAATGTCTTCCTCCTCTCAGCAAGCTCCAGCACCCAGAGCAATCCACACCTTCAGAGAACCGATAACCGTCGTCAGCCCGTCAATGGAGTCAACGCATTACCACTCGCTCCATTGGCACTAAGGACCCAGCTTAAACAAAAGTGTACTCCTAGGACTACATCTAAGTCCTACATTGTAACACTGTTCTGTTTGTATTAAAGTTTTCAATCAAACAATTTTAATGGCAAACAAGCTGGCGACTCTGCTGGGGACTTCTTTCTCCTCTTCCGAGAAAGTCGTGTCACAGGCCGACGACGTGAAGGTGGGCTCCTCCCACAAGACGCTGGTCGTGCGCCTCAATCAACAGGCGTACGAGGAGAAGAAGATCCGCACGGCCTGGGTGCGCAAGGTCGACGCCTCGGACACCACCACTGAAGGGGATACAGCAATCCAGCCTTTTCTTCCTGCTGACGTTCTCAGCAACCAAGGTACGCCCGCCGATGCGGCGCATCTCTTGGGGAAGCGTGCGGCCGACCACGTTCCCCAGCTATCTTCCTCTCAGGCGAGGAAGATGCGTCGACAGAGCAGGGGTACAGCCAATGCCCCGCGCATCACCTCTGATGTGCCACAAAAAGCCTCTGTCTTTGACAGACTCACTCGCTGTAATGGCGAGGAGAAGTTGGATGCTGAGTACTATGCGCCCCAGCGGGCTAGTACGAAGAAATCCAAGGCGGCACGGGCCATGCGCCATAAAAGTGCTATGCCAGCAGCAGGCCAGAGGCACGCGCTTACAATCACGCGCGCTGCTGATGGCAAGCTGTACAAGGTTGACTCAGGTGCTCCTGTACCAACAACGAGTCGACCTTCAAAGTCCTCATCTCGCTTGGGCGTATCTACTGCGTGCACAACCAAGTCGAGTAAGGCAAACTCGGTGGTCTTGAACTCCCGCGCCTCCTCTGGTTGTGCGTTTGAGGTTCGTTCAAGTCACTTCAAATGTTGTGGTTCCCCCACTACTGATCGTGATGCCTGCTTGGTATTAGATCAGGGGGCGCAGCACTCACCTGACCACCCCGGCGTTTGGCCTTGCCATACGTCTGAAGGGGGTGTGAAGGCACCACTCTCCTCCAATGACCTGCGTAACGTGATCACTCACAAGCGCCGGTCAGGAGAGTCGACCAACAAGCATGATACGCCTCTCACGGGGCATACTTGTGCGGTGGTCACCATCAACTGCTGTTGCAAGGCGACAGCTCCACCAAGACAGTCGGTCTTCCAACGGCTGCAATCATCGACACCTCTCCGACGTCGCCTTGGGACGAAGGTGCCAACAGAAGAGGAACCAAAGGTTGCTTCATGCAACGTGATCTCCAACTCCTCGTCAATCCGGAAGCCGACTGCCAATTCCTCGTCCTCATCCAAAAGCCAGCCGAGGAAAACTAAGGCAGCTGTCTCGACCTCTGGAGTGTTTGAAGGCACTCGATCGAGGAAGAAGTTCTTAGAGGAAGCTGGGGGTAGCCAGATCCTTGTCGACCCTCCTTCCGAAGACGAAGATGTCCAAAGCACAGCTGCGGCGGATCTTCATCATCAAGGCGAGGCTAGTCTCTCTGAAGCCCCTCAAAATGAGGATGTCCTCCAGGACACCGCCGGGGGTAGTTCTGGAAACGAAGAGGTCCTTCAAGACGGAGCTGAGGGCAATCAGACCCTTGCAGATGCGCCTATTGAAGATGAACTCCAGAATGTGGCTGGGGGTGGCCAAACACCAGGAGAAGTAACTCCCCCGCATGAGAGTGAGGCCGAAAGCGAAGCCTCAACCCATCCATCCACTCCTGGTCGTGTCAGGACAGTATACATGGCTGGGGATGATGTCGAGTCTGATACGCCGTCACAGGACATAGTCCAGCGCATAGAATCATTAGAGGGAGGACTCAAAACCCTCTCTGCCTTTATGCAAGCACTGACTCAAGCAGTGTTTGAGATGCGATCGGCCTTGATCAGGACACCTTCAACTGGTCCTGACCCAAGAATTAATGGGGAGTCGAGTGTGCCCCTCCAACGGGCGCCCTCGGATACATAAGCACCTCGGACCTCGGAGCCCTCAAACGCTCCAATCCAGATGGTACCTCCTTCCCCGACTCCTAGCTCTACGAAGGATGTGGTCGAAATGATCAAAGACCTGCGGAAGCGCTTCGAGTCCAAGAACAGGCAAGAGGAACGCCAGAAGATGGGCATTCCCCAGCCTTATCCCCTCGAGTGGAACAAGGTGGTTTATCCCCCAAAGTATAAACCATAAACACTCACCCCATACGATGGGAAGGACTCTCCACGACGGTACCTGACGTACTTCCAGTCACAGACAGGGCATCTTCCAAAGGAGGACGCGCTCCTCACCAGTATCTTTGTCGGGGCCCTGAAAGGGGTGGCGTATGACTGGTACTGCAGTCTCCCCGACAATTCCATATCGTCCTTCGACGACCTGACGCGCCTCTTCCTCGACCGCTTCTATGACGGCGGGAAAGACATGACGATGGCGTCTCTCATAGAGATACGCCAGAAGGAAAAGGAAACGGTTCGGGTGTTCATCGAACGCTTCCGACAGGCCTGCTTCAGGATGCCTCCAGGCATGCCAGAACATTCGCTCCTCTCCGCTTGCAGCATGAACATATTGCCTGCAGTGAAGCTCTGGCTCAACTCTACTCCTCCTCCTGACTGGAGCTCCCTGATCATCGAAGCTGAAGCTGCAGAAAAGAAGGCGGCCAATGCACGTCTTCTGGGTGTCAGCTTCCCCGCCTTTGACGATAAGGGGAAAAAGTCCGCAGCTAACAGCTCCGGACGAGAAGCAAAGGGGAAACAGGCATTGACTGTTAATGCCTCGAAAGGCGCATCTGCGCCTACTCAGAAACCTCCACTGGCACCGAGACCCAAGGAGGTTTATTCATTCAATGATGACGACACCCAGCAACTTTTCGAGATACTGAAGCAGGGTGACAAGATCAAGCTACCGGACCCAAAACGGCCCGATGAAGTCGGGAAAGTGGACAACCCGAGGTACTGTCACTACCATCGGTTTGTCGGACATCCGACCAAGGACTGTTACGTCCTCAAGAATTACATCCAGCGCATGATTAATGCGGATGTAATCTCTGTCGACTACGAAGAGAAGACGGTGTCAGCCAATGTGGTTTCGCTTCAGTTCGGCACTTTGCCGCCAACTACCACACAAGATGGCGTCGTCCCCATCCCTAAGGCGACAATGGAGGTGGTAAACTTACCACCTACCCGTGACAATGTGAGTGGACTCATCCCGCTCACCACATCTCGAGGAGAGGTCCTCTGGGTTCACCCCGACCTCGTCTCCGAGGTGACTCAATCGGAGGTACGCCCTACCTCCAAATCAAAAGGCAGGAAGATCAAGTCTTGTCGCACCGTCTCTTCTTCAACAGAAGAGGCACTTCCAGTGCAAACACGTGCACAACAGAACTCCCAGTCCGGCGAAGCCGCCACCGAGGTGGTGCCTCCTAGCACCATCCCTGAGGAGGGTCCATCTAAGCCCTCAGCAGCCAATAAGCAGAAGCAGGTGGAGGCCCGTTTTGACAGACCTCTACGGAAGGAGAATGCTTCGGGGCTGTCCAAGCCTCACAACTTCGACATTCTGGCACAACTAGCCAGTACACCTGCACGCCTGTCTTTGTTCGAGCTCCTGCGTCTTTCTAAAGACTCCCGAGAAGCTCTCTGCGAAGCTCTGAAGGACGCTGAATCCTTTCTCAGTCAGGTCAAGCAGCCTGAAGACCTCCCAACTACTTGTGCGCACTGTCATTGCGCGGATGAAGTTATCCCAAACATAACTTTCACCCAACAAGACATGCTGCTCAAGCATCACCGACATAACCGACCGCTGTATTACACAGGGTATATTGGCTCGGTCAAGGTGAGCCGAATTCAGATCGATCCTGGGTCTTCCCTAAGCATCATCCCGAAGGCGCTGCTATCTAAGCTGGGGATCCCGATGTACCGGCTGGCGCCCTCCAATACAACCATCAGTGGCTTCAATGCTAGCAAGAGCGAGCCACTGGGCAAGATCCGACTGAAGTGCCACATTGGCAGCCTCAAAACTGAGGTGACTTGTTATGTGGTAGATGCCGAGGTCAACTACAACATCCTGCTCGGTCAACCATGGCTACACGAGTACATGGTGGTGCCCTCCACGCTCCACCAGTGCATGAAGTATGTATCCACTAATGGCGTCATCCGGACGGAGTTTGCAGACATCGATCCTTTCAAAGGGATTGAAGCCTACTTCACCGATTCTGACTTGTACAAACCCATTGACGAGGAGGAAGCCAACGACGCTGATGATGAGGCAGAGACAGCAACAGAGCCGGACATGGAGCCTGAGACGACTCCCGACGCCCTCTTGAAAATCCGACTGAAGGGGAAACCACCCCAGAAGGCGCCTCCAATGAGCATCAAGCTATCAGGGAAAGTGCCGGCTCGTGAAGCACCCCTGAAGATACGCCTCAAGGGAAAGCCACCTCAAACATGGCTCCCCTGGTGACAAAATTACAAGGGAAGGCACCACTCACCGGAGGCGCAGCCGAGGCACCTCTCAAAGTGCGTCTCAAGGGCAAGCCGCCACAGTCATCCAAGGTGTCAGAGAAGGCTCATATAACCCTCTCAGACCCCGGAATCAAAGCTGTGGTGGACTCTCCTAGTCCGCCCCCAGTTCTTACAGACGAGGAGCTTGGTGAATATATCTCGGCTGACGTAGAGGCACCCTCCTTTGACAATGTAATCCCACGGGATAAGATCTCGTATTTTATCAATAATAGAGTGTCTTTTAATTATTCTTGTCTTCCACACTGGAATGCCATGTATACATTAGATAACGCTCTACGGTCGTTGCAAACACAAATAACGACCGTCCATCATAATCGAGTAGTCCCATCTCAAGGAGTCTTCATAGTCCCTCCACGGAGCCGAGACGAAGGCACCATCATCTCGGGCAAAGTCGAGCGTCATCAGGACCTCCCGTCAATCGAGCCAAAACCTGATACCGGCAGAGTACAAGTCTATCGGTACACAGATACGGCAAAGCACATCATCCAAAAGATAGGCTACGACCTGAAAAGCAACAAAGGCTTAAACTACGGCAAGGGTCGGCATCTCCCTGTCCGGCTTTCGATGCCCAATGGAAAGCCACAGGACTACTATAATCGGACTCGACGGGGGTTAGGCTATGTCACGCCACCATCAACCCCAGAGAGTTCAGATGCAGAAGACGTAGAACATTCCCACTCGTCCGAAGCATCGACTTGGGATTCCGATACTAGTATCGGATCAGTCTTCAGGAAAGTGCTGTCAGCTAACATGACGTCAGCACAACCTCAAAAAGATGAAGGCGAAGACCAAGCGCCGGAACCCTTCGAAGAAGAACCCTGGGCCCAACGCCTAGGAGAACAATGGGAATCTCGTTTTGAGTTACGCGAACCTCCCACCGAAGATGAAGTCGAGCAGATCGACCTCGAGGATGGGTCTTCTTCCAAACCCATCTTCATCAGTAAAAGCCTAGAAGGAGAAGATCGAGAATCTTTAATCCAACTGGCTAAAGGGTATATCGACGTCTTCGCTTGGAGCTATGAAGACATGCCGGGACTCGACCCACAGATCGTAATTCATAGGTTGAACATCTTACCTGATGCCAAACCTATCAAACAACAACAGCGACGGTTCCGTCCAGACATCATGAATGCCATCGATCAGGAGGTAGACAAACTCTTGACCAGCGGCTTCATCCGTGAGGAACAACACCCGGATTGGGTAGCCAACGTCGTTCCTGTCACCAAGAAGAACGGAAAGATACGAGTCTGTATCGACTTCAGGGATCTCAACTCTGCTTGCCCGAAGGACGAATTCCCGCTTCCAATCACTGATGTGATGATCGACAACACATGTGGCTTTGAGCGTATGTCCTTCATGGACGGGTATTCAGGCTACAATCAAATCAAGATGTTCCCCGATGACGCGAAACACATGTCATTCAGGACTCCAAAGGGTGTTTTCTGCTACACAGTAATGTCCTTCGGCTTGAAGAACGCCGGTGCGACATACCAGCGAGCTATGAGCACCATCTTCCGTCAACATCTTCGCAAGACAGTCGAATGCTATGTTGACGACATCGCAGTCAAGAGCCGCCTCAAAGAAGATCACCTACAGGACCTGAAGACGGTCTTCGATCTCATGCGGGCACATCAACTCAAAATGAACCCCGCTAAATCCTTTCTGGGGGTTTCTAGCGGCAAATTCTTGGGCTTTGTCATCACAGCGAAAGGCATTCATATTGATCCTGAGAAGACCAAAGCCATCCTCAACATAGACCCTCCGAAGAACCTTTGAGAACTTCGGGGCCTACAGGGACGTCTGGCATATATCCGGAGGTTCATAGCAAACCTCTCCGGTAGATGTCAACCCTTTACTCAGCTCATGAAGAAGGGAGTCTCTTACGTCTGGACAGAGGAGTGCCAAAAGGCTTTCGACGACATCAAGGCTTACTTAACAAGCCCACCAGTCCTGGTAGCGCCAGTTGCCGGCAAACCATTTCTCCTCTACGTCCGTGCCATGGATCATTCTCTTGGCGCTCTGCTGGCTCAAAACAGCGATACAGGCTTCGAGCAAGCAATCTACTACCTCAGTCGAACACTCATCGGGGCCGAACACCGGTACAACCCCGTCGAAAAGGAGTGCTTGGCTTTGGTGTTTGCCATCCAGAAGACTCGTCATTATGTCTCGGGTCAGACAATTCATGTCATTTCCCGAGTCAATCCGCTCAGAGTCCTCATGACAAAGCCAGGATCATTGAACTCCCGGCTGGCTACAAGGGCAATCCTGCTAACAATAACACCGTACAACATGGTATTTGTTCCGCAAAAGGCTGTCAAGGGTCAAGCTCCGGCTGACTTTTTAGCTGCACACCCTATCCCAGAATCCTCAAAACTCTATGAAGATATCCCGGATGAGGTCCAAGAATCCAACGTCACCGAAGGAAGCTCCGTTTGGCGGATGTTCTTCGATGGCGCTTCGAGAACAGGCCCCAAAGGCCAAATCATCGCAGGAGTGGGGGTAGTCTTAGTCTCCCCCGATCAGCTGGTCATCCAGCGTACGTACTCTCTTTCGAAGCCGTGCTCCAACAACGTTGCCGAGTACAACGTACTCGTCATGTGACTCCACCTCGCACAACAGCTGGGGGTCGACCATCTGGAAGCCTACGGCGACTCAAAACTCGTCGTAAACCAGGTTCGGGGACAATACGAGGTTCGCCATGAAGATTTAATCCCTTATCATGAAGTCGCGTTGAATATCATTTCAACCTTCACCGGGTTCTTCATCGAACATGTCCTCCGTTTACAAAACTTGGAGGCCGATGCTCTGGCTGGCCTCGCAGCCTCATTGGCAGCGCCCCTTGGGACTCAACACTATGTCACGGTGACTGGCCGAGACCTGATTTGTCCCAGAAACAACCTATGCTTGCAGGTGGCTCACGCCATGCCGATAAACACTGGTGTTAATGTCCGAGACTGGAGGTTCCCGTTCATCGACTTCGCTGTCTACGGAATCCTTCCAGAGGACCCGAAGGAAGCCGTCTCAGTCAGGAGATGCTCTCTTCGATTCTACTACGATACAGCTACCAAAATGCTGTACCGACGCTCCTTCGATGGGCTCCTCCTTCGATGCCTGTCCAACGAAGAAGCAGCCGAAGCTCTTCAAGAAGCTCATGACGGAACTTGTGGAGCTCATCAACCCGGTCCTAAGTTGCAAGATCGACTGCGACGTATGGGCTACTACTGGCCAACCATGGCCGCCGACGCTGTTGAATATGCTAAGAAGTGCCACGCGTGCCAACTTCATGCAGACTTCATACAAACACCATCGGAGCCGCTACATCTTACAGTCGCCTCCTGGCCCTTCGAAGCCTGGGGCATGGACATTGTAGGGCCAATCACCCCTCCTTCATCGAGAGGACACCGTTTCATCCTGGCTATCACCGACTACTTCTCCAAATGGGCGGAAGCAGTTCCACTGGCAGAAGTAAAAAGCTCCAGGGTGGTCAGCTTTATCAAACACCATGTCATTTACCGTTTCGGAGTACCCCGGCGGATCATCCATGACAATGGTCCTCAGTTTATCAGCCACATTTTTAGCAGGTTCTGTGACAAGAATCGCATTCAGAACCTGGCCTCAACCGCCTACAATCTGGCAGCAAACGGATTGGCTGAGGCATTCAATAAAACTATCGTTAGGCTGCTCAAAAAGGTCGTGTCATCCAACAAACGCGACTGGGACGAAAAGCTTGGCGAATGCCTTTGGGCCTACCGCACAACGGTACGGACCCCAACAGGCAACACTCCATTCTCCCTGGTCTACGGGAGCGAAGCGGTACTGCCTCTCGAGATACAGATACCTTCACTTCGCGTAGCAATCACAAACAAACTCATAGAAGAGGACAATCAACATCGTCGTCTGCGGAAACTGGAGGCACTTGACGAAAAGCGTCTTCTAGCTCAACAACGTATCGAGCTCTACCAAGCCCGTATATCACAGGCTTTCAACAAGAAGGTCAAACAGAGGACTTTCCAAGTTGGCGACCTGATTTTAGCAGTCAGAAGACCAATGGTGTTGACCCACAAGACACCAGGAAAGTTCGAGCCCAAGTGGGAAGGACCTTTCATCATAGAGACGGTATACTCAAACGGTGCTTACTGCCTCGCCAAACCCAATGGGGACTTGTTCATGATGCCCATCAACGACAAGTTCCTAAAGAAGTACTATTCTTGACATCCTCCAGACATGTACTTCCCCAAACAACCTCTTTCCACAAACTCATACGCTTCCGGAACCCAGCTGTTCCGTGGCATCTTCCAGTAGAAAGATAACCACGTCCATATTACCTCTGAGTTGTCTCTCTACACCCTACAAAGCAGAATCTTACACTTCGTAAACCTATGCTACCCTTCATGTTTACCACGTCCACATTACCTCTGAGTAAACATCTTGTACAAACAACCCCTGCGTTATTGTACATTGATCGCAGAACTTCCACGTCCATATAACCTCTGAGTTGTTCAGCGTATCCCCCAAGATCATTCCTACCACGTCCATAATACCTCTGAGTAGGGAGATTCTATCATTTCGAACCCAATGATTGCTATGTCCATATTACCTCTGAGCAAACATAATGGTTCCTTCAAACTTATTATCTGTACCTGAAAACCAAGGTGCGCAAAAGATAATAGGTCCACACAAATCATCAAGTTCATAACAACAAAAGATGAACACATCACAAAAAAGGTTGTAGACTTCTTTATTCTTCTGAAAAAAGGAGTACAAGAAGCTACATCATCCTCCAGTAAGGGTTGCAAAAGAACATAAAAGAAAAAGGGAAAAGCTATGGTCCATGAATCTCCCCAGGATGGGCTGAGAGCTCCCTGACTCGAAGCTTTAAGTCGACTGCGCGGGCCTCCACCGTCGCCAGGACTCGTCGCTCTGCTTCTTGGCGCATCAATTCAACGGCCCCAGCGGAAGTATCACTTGCATGCTTCTCATCAAGCTGTTGTCGTTGCTGCGCCAAGGCAAGAGTCCGCTGAGTAAAAGTTGCTTCATCCTTCTTGAATGCTGCATGTTCAGCCCGGACACGCTCGACCTCTAACTGGAGTCGGGCCCGTTGGTCTTCAAGGCGGCGCATCTGGGTGTCGATATCCGCGATATTAGCTTCCAATGCAGCTCGAGTTTCCACCGTCATCATCATCAACTGGAAGGAGCATGCGCCCGAACAAGTATGCGCCCAACAATCATGCGCCCTGACCTCCATGCTTCTTATTCAAAGTATTCCAAAACTTATTCAAAAGTTTTGAAAACTTTGAAGGGGGTCTTGTAGAAGCATGGAATTTCACAGCCAGAAAGCCCATGCGCCAGGCACTATATGCGCCAGAACTCAGACAACAAAATCAAATAAGCCATTCGAAGAAGGACTTTTTATTTATATATAAAAGTCTATTACATGGCTAGAAAAGGTTGTACAAAGGAGAATTTCTACAAAAGAAAGATCCTAGATCTACAGCCAGCGGCCACCATGCGCCTCCAGATAGGCGCAGCGGCCACCATGCGCCTCCAGATAGGCGTAGCAGCCACCATGCGCCTTCCGATAGGCGCAGCAGTCACCATGCGCTGTCAGTTAGGCGCAGCAAATGCCATGCGCCTCCAGCCAGGCACATCCCACCATCTCTTCAGCAGCTCAGTTATGTGCATCCAGCTCAGTTATGTGCATCCCTTCAGCAGCTCAGTCATGTGCAACTCTTCCAACCAGGCTCACCTGGCCGAGCAGAGCCCAGTTATGTGCTGCTCTTCCAGCCAGGGTCACACAAAGCATTTAACCCTCTGGCTGGAACCTAGGAAGAGAAGAGCACGGCAAAGCTGTGGCCAGGGGAGGCTTCGAAAGAGCCTCCAAAGACCAAGGAAGACCGTGATCGAAATCATGGCACAAGGAGCTTTCAACACAATCAAAGTGGGCGGCACCCACTTTGAAGGAAGAGAGAGCCTAGTACCGCCATTTCGATCTACGGCTCTTCTGGAACAACGGAGACGAGACCCGAACATCCCTATCTTTGGATGCAACAGGCACCTTCCGTCTGCCTCAGAAGCCCTCGACTCCGTCTTTTGGATGTAACAGTCACCTTCAAGTGCATCGAAGACAACACGACGTCTCATCTTCACCCTCGGGAGCACTTCGTCAACAGAATGCACCCGCATATCCAAGTTCATGTTGGAAGTACGTGAGGAAACGAGGAGCAAACCTTCTCTCCATGCCACTATTTATAGGCCGGGCAAATCAAATCCATGTGCCAAGTGGATGACTCTCCGAATTCTGTGCAATGAATTTGCATTAAATGGATGAACCGGACGCTTCGAATTCAGCCAAATGGCTATTTTTAGCACTCGAGGAGCGAGACAGCCGCTCACACAGACGCGCCCCACAGTACCCGGTGCATCACAGAGGATGCGCCCCCTCACATCTCTATACCGAGTGGAACACCAACCAATGTGCCCACTCAGCTGTCCATCGAACGTCATAAACATTAAATGCTGAACTGACACCAGAGTTGGCAGCACGCTTCCTAAAGTCTGAACAGTTGACAGCTTTTTCAGAGAACGAAGCATCGGCAACGTCAGCATCATCATGACTCTATTCCGACGGCTACTACCACGTGGCCATCCGCATGCGCCTCTACGTCCATGCGTCCAAATCGCCATGCGCCTCTACGGCCATGCGTCCAAATCGCCATGCGCCTCTACGGCCATACGTCCAAACCAGCATGCGCCTCAAAAGCCGTGCGCCTCAGACCCTTCACTGATCCCTAAAGACAGAAGAAGAGTCTCCAGTTGAAGCTTTGCATGCGCCTCAAAAGCCATGCACCCCAGACTGATCTCTGATCCCGAAAGACAGAAGGAAAGTCGCCTGCATGCGCCTCAAAAGCCATGCGCTCTAAACGGTTTGTAACCCCTAAAGGTTATGAGCCGTAGCCTCCTCCTGCGCCGAATCAAGGCGCAGCTCACCAGATTACTTCCCCCCACCAAATCCGAGATCTTCGAGCCATGGGTCGATGACACGTGTCCTTTGACTCAACTCGTCCAAGATTTCAGCAACAGAAAGATCTTCTCCTCTGCTACGTGCCGGCTCACAACAGCAGTATGAAGAGTTCTCCCCCTCAATCAGGGCGCATCATCTACGCGCCTCTATCAGCAACCTCCACGTGGCGTCCCCACACCGGCGCATCCCACATGCGCGTATGAGCAGCCAGCCTGCAAAACTATAAATAGAAGGATCGTCTCCTTCACACACACAGACAGAATCCACAACGAACATACAAGGAATCATCAGAGAGGCAGATATAGACACTCAACGTCTTCTTCCTCTCAGCAAGCTCCAGCACCCAGAGCAATCCACACCTTCAGAGAACCGATAACCGTCGTCAGCCCGTCAACGGAGTCAACGCATTACCACTCGCTCCATTGGCACTAAGGATCCAGCTTAAACAAAAGTGTACTCCTAGGACTACATCTAAGTCCTACATTGTAATACTGTTCTGTTTGTATTAAAGTTTTCAATCAAACAATTTTAATGGCAAACAGTGTCTATCATATGTTTTGCTAAGAGCTAACGATGCAGAGACGAACAAGGAATGACAATGTTGGTTTATAATATTTATGCTAATCCTTGTCTTGTGCAGGGATGGACGGTCGGCTATGGTAAGAATCACTGAAAAGTGATATATATGTACTGCTCAAGTCTTTGACATGAATTGCTTGCAGAGATTAATCTGTTACCAAGAAGTGCTATGTTCCACTAAAGAAAAGATGTAATATCATGTTTGAAATCTGATCCTAAGAATGTCTTGAACAAGAGAAAGGAATGCTAATGATGTTGTCCTAAATGAAATGATATGCTCATGAAACACGCTGCGCACTCCACGATAATAAGTCATCGTGCTAGAATTGAATAGTCCCTTGTATGCTTGAAATGAACTGAATTGAAATATGGCTTTTCAAAGATGTTTTCAAAAGAGATGTAAACTGGCTCTATATGCATGGAATGAACATAGGTAAAAAGTAGCAAGATCACATCATAAGAAACGTTTTCTCACTAATTGAACAGTGATCGTTTCAGACAAATGTAGCTCTTTGTTCACAATCACCAATATGTTGATATACTGACCCACCATCAGTCTGCATGCAGGTGCACTATGCATCGAAAAGGATAGTCCGAAGCGATAGCCCGAGCCTCATCCTCAGGAGCCAGAAATCGGAAGAGATGCCAAGAGATGACATCTGTTGCAAGAGTTGGTTTTGTATATAAAGGGATGTAATATATGGGGACGGGATCATTGTAATCTGTAAAGTTCTGAGAGAATGTATATTGTATCAGAGAGAATCGAGAGCTTATAATCTGTTCAAATGAAATTAATAAAGAGAATTGTTTCTTGTTACCATTGTGTTCAATGCATGTATTCTGAAAATATGTCTGCTGCTGCTTCAATTATCTGCGATACGTTCCGCTGCGTATTGTCAACCTTGTCTATCTTGTCTTGCTTCAGGTCCTGGCCTTGTGCAAGCGCAACTTAGGCTTGTACGGCATCACGCCTTAGCGAGGACGAATGATCCCAAAAGAGTCCGAAGCGAGGACGAAAGGACTCTGCGGGATCGGGGCGTGACAAGACCGATGAAGACAAGAAAAAGGAATAATGTTTAAGCATGACAACTTTTTATTCTCTTTTCTTGTGTCTTTGTCTGTAGGGGTCCACCCATCTTTTATGCAATAAAATCTAAAAATTTTGATATATTGTGTGACTGTGATTTCAAATGGCGCATGTAGATGCATTCCTTTGGCTAATTTAATGTTTACTGTTTCATTGAGGGACACATGGCAGTCATTACATGGCTTCAATCGCCTATTGTTTAGTCCTTTCCCAAAAATAGGCTCCTAGAATGATGCATCTGTTTTATCTTTAACACTTTTAAAAGGACAACCAGAAACGAAAGAGTCATTCATACTTTCTCAAAACAAATGGCTTCTCACAAGATCTTACTATTCATAAGTTCACTTGCGCCACTTCGTCCCGATGCTATTCGTTTGCATGCTGTGCCTTCAAAAATTGGTAAGTCTCAATAAAGGATCAATGGTATGAGTATTTTTTCTTTTGTGCCACTTTTGAAGATAGGTACTGATCTACATGTTGTAGACACCGTTGATAAGCGCTAACAATTTCTGAGAATAGGCGCGCACTGTGGTCTAGTGTTTAGCTTCGATCATAGGTGCGCACTACTGATATGCGCCTATTGATCGACATATAATGTTGATATGCGCTTTTTGATCAGCACGCTGTTTTGACATGCGCATGTTTATCAGCGCACACTGTTGAGATGCGCCTGTTGATCGACATACAGTGTTGATATGCGCCCATTTGATCTGTGTGCTATTTTGACATGCGTATGTTTATCAGCGCACACTGTTGAGATGTGCTTGTTGATCAGTACGCTGTTTTGATATGCATCAGTTGATCAGCACAAACTGTTGAGATGTGCCTGTGCATCTGAGAATAGGTGTACATTGCTGATAGGCGTCTATCGATCAACGTACTGTCGATGTGCGCGCAGTTTTGATTTTACTGACTTTTCTTTTCTTTGTTCCTATTTGCAGAAGTTTGGTTGACAAGTTTCTTCAAAACTGGCATTGGCGACCCGGATGTTATGAAGAGCATTCTTCTGACACCCACATAAGACAGCTCATGTGATTCTAACACTCAGATCAGACAACTCAGGACTCTCTGTATTCCAAAGGGGTCTTCCTCAGATGGTAGGAACAGCCTTTATACATGAGAGTTGGATGGTGGAGAGACAGAATTTGGAATCGTATCACAAGGGTGAACTCATTCCTAGTTTCTCTGGCGGGCCGTCTTCTCTCCACCACTTGTATTGACAGTAGCTTATCTTTGAACTGCTGTACTCTGTGGTTCTCCTCTCGTCTTTCTGAGAGAGAAGACCAGAGTTGATTCCATTGTCTAGCTCGTTGCTTCAGATCGAGACGACAAGGAACTGGCACCAACAAATAAGAAGATTCAAAGATGTAATAGACCTTCATGTTATATTTAGAATGAAAAATCCAAGTTGTAATAGATTTCCATTAAGATGTATCTATGTTTTTAAAGAAGGAAAATAAAGAATGATTTTCTCTCCTTTAAGATTTAATTTTTTTTGATGTGGTGATAAGGAAAAATAGAATCAAAGAGAAATGGAGATATGACAAATTGCTGGTGTAAATAAATTACAGAATTCAGAAGCATGGAGAATGTGAACTCTCGTTATGAAATGTGAACAGTCATTCCGATTTTCGAGAAAAAGGACACTGAATGAATGAACAGCCACTTCAACTCTCGAGGAAGAGACACGAATGAACAATCGCATCATTTTTTGAAGAGAGGACAATGAATGAACAGTTATAAATGAATGAACAGTTATAAATGAACGAACAGTCATGCTTCTTTCCAAAAGTCACATCAGTTCTCGAGATTTGCTATCTGGTTGTTTTGTCTATAAATAGAACAAAACTTTCGTAGATATCTTCAATCTCTTTTCTTTCTGAACAAAATGTCTTCCAAAGATTTACTCACTCCAAAAATTGAAGGAGAGACCGGGACGCCCCCTGCTGAGCCTCCAGTGCCTCCTCAGAAAGAAAGGGATGAAGAATCAACTGCTCCAGTAACAAAATGGGACTTGATTGCTGAGCTAGTGGAGCCTGGAAAGACTACCGAAGAAGAGGCATTGAGGATGGCTGCCTGCAAGTTTCTTGTGAGTTCAGACAATGAGATGTTTGAACTGTTGGCAAACTATGTATTTAATCATGAAGGATCGGGGCCTCCTCTCCGTCCTTAATATTATGTAATTCTATTCTGCTTTTGAAATAAAGTGAACTTTATTTACATTGTCTCTGAAAATAAAGTATATTTTACTTTTATACATAATATTTCTTAAGAAATTTGCCATTGATTGGCATCATAGCAACTCTGCCATCCATATATGTTAATTGATAGGCTCCATTTGAGAAAACCTTATTTACCACATACGGCCCTTTCTAGTTCGTCTCGAACTTGCCTTTGCTCATATGAGTCATAGTCATAGGACGTCTGACTGTAAGAACTAACTCACCTTCCTAAAATGTTCGCACTCTGACTTTACGATTGAAAGCTTTTGAGATCTGGGCTTGATAAAGTTCGATGTGCTGTTGAGCTAATAGCCTTTTCTCGTCGAGCGCCTCCAATTCTTGAAGCCGAAGACGATCATTATTTTCTGTGGTAAGCTCGTTAGCAATGGCAATTCTCAATGATGGAATTAGAATTTCCAGAGGTAAGACACATTAACATCCATATACTAGAGAAAAAGGTGTGCAACCTTTGGGGTTACGGACGGTAGTGCGATATGCCCATAGACATTCTCTAAGTTTATCACTCCAATTATGTTTGTTAATAGAGACAAACTTCTTAAGGAGTTTGATAATGGTCTTATTGAATGCTTCAGCCAACCCGTTAGCCGCATGATTATAGGCCGTAGAGGCAACATTATTGATTCTGTTGTCATCACAGAATCTATTAAACTTCTGGCTGATAAATTGTGGCCCATTATCATGGATGATTCGACGAGGAACACCAAATCTGTATATCACATGATGTTTGATGAAGTTGATGACACTACTAGTTTTTACTTCAGCCAAAGGTATAGCTTCTGCCCACTTGAAGAAATAATCGGTTATAGCCAAGATAAACCGATGTCCTTTAGATGAAGGAGGATTAATAGGGTCAATTATATCCATGCCCCAAGCTTCAAAAGGCCATGAGGCAGCAGTCGGATGAAGAAATTTCGACGGTTGGTGAATGAAATCTGCATGAATTTGACATGCATGGCATTTTCTTGCATAGTCAATAGCATCTGATACCATAGAGGGCCAGTAGTAGCCCATACATCGAATACGATCCTGAAGTTTAGGACCAGGCTGATGTGCTCCACAAACACCATCATGAGCTTCGCATAATATCTGCTTTGCTTCTTCACCAGCGAGACATCTCAAAAGTAACCCATCAAAAGTTCTTCGATAGAGAGTTTTAGTAGTATAATTATAGTAGAATCGAAGCGATCGGCGACGGATACTTGTAGCTTCCCTAGGGTCTTCTGGCAATATGTCGTGTACTGTAAAATCAATGAAAGGTGTTCTCCAGTGTTCGCTAATGACATTGACTTCAATTAGATCGTTGATTTCAATGTTGTGGTTGTTTTCAACACAAAATAGTTCTATATTAGAGATAACAACCATTTGTTGTCTTTTGACTGGAATTGCCAATACCGCAGCTAGGTTAGCAGACATCAGCTTCTGTATTGCATACGGGACGTACATGTTCGATGAAGAACCCTTTGAACGAAGAAGCCATCCTGGTTGCTGCTTCATGGTATGGTACCAAATCTTGATGTCGGACTTCATATATGCCTCTAACCTGATTAACAATCAGTTTAGAATCGCCATATACTTCGAGATATTCAATATCCAGTTGTTTGGCCAATTGGAGTCCAATGAGCAAGGCATTGGATTCTGCCACATTGTTAGAGCACGACTCGTCTAAAGAATAAGCCCTTTGAATAGCTAATCTATCGGGTGAAACGAGAACAATTCCCACTCCAGCAACAAGAGTACCTCCAGGTCCAATTCTAGAAGCTCCATCAAAGAACAACCTCCTGGTAGTAAATTCTTCTGAGATCATATTTGATTCCAATGTTTCGTCTGGAATCTCGTCATAGAGTTTAGATGTTTCAGGGACAGGATGAGCTGCTAAGAAGTCAGCAAGTGCCTGACCTTTCACAGACTTTTGAGGAACATAAATTATATCATATTGTGCTAATAATATGGCCCATGTGGCAAGTATGGAATTGAGTGTACTTGGCTTTTTCATTAAGACCCGAAGAGGATTGACTCGGGATATGACATGAATAGTTTGGCCTATGATGTAATGTCTTGTCTTCTGAACGGCAAACATTAAGGCTAAACATTTTTTCTCCACCGGACTATAACGATGTTCAGCTCCAATCATCGTTCGACTAAGGTAGTAGATGGCTTGTTCATGACCTTCCTTGTTCTTCTGAGCCAGCAAAGCTTCCAATGAATGGTCCATTGCCCGGACATACATTAAGAAAGGTATTCCTGAGATCGGTGGTACAAGAACCGGCGAACTCATTAAATACCGCTTTATGTCATCAAATGCTCGTTGACATTCTTCCGTCTAAACGAAAGATACACCTTTCTTTATTAACTGAGTAAATGGTCTGCAACGTCCAGATAAATTCGAAATAAACCGCCTGATGTACGTAAGTCGACCTCGAAATCCTCGTAGCTCTTTTAGGTTGCGTGGATGACGCATCTCTTGAATGGCTTTGATCTTCTCGGGATCAACGTGTATACCCTTAGAGGTAATGACGAAGCCGAAAAATTTGCCACTAGAGACACCCAATAAAGACTTGGTGGGGTTCATTTTGAGTTGATGCTGGCGCATTAGATTAAAGATAGTTCTTAAATCTTGAATATGATCTTCTTTGAGACGACTTTTGACAGCAATATCGTCAACATAGCATTCGACAGTCTTTCGCAGATGATCTCGAAAGATAGTACTCATAGCCCGATGGTAAGTTGTACCTGCATTCTTAAGACCGAATGGCATGACTGTATAACAGTACACTCCACGAGGAGTACGAAACGAAGTATGTTTTTTATCTTCAGGATTCATTCGAATTTGATTATATCCAGAAAACCCATCCATGAAAGAAATTCGTTCGAATCCACATGTATTGTCGATCATTACATCAGTAATTGGGAGAGAAAATTCGTCTTTAGGGCAAGCATCATTGTGATCCTGAAAGTCTATGAAAACTCGAACCTTTTCGATCTTCTTCAGAACTGGTACAACGTTGGCTACCCAGTCAGGATGCTGTTCTTCTCTGATAAAATCGTACGCTATAAGCTTTATGACTTTATCATCAATTGCATCCATCATTTCAGGCTTGAATCGCCGTTGTTGTTATTTGACCGGCTTGGCATTCGATAAAATATTAAGCTTGTGAGTTACAATTTGAGGATCTAATCCCGGCATATCTTCATAACTCCAGGCGAAGACATCAATATATTCATGAATAAGATGAATTAATTCTTGTTTATCATCCTTTGAGAGATTTTTGCTAATGAAGATTGGTCGTGATACACCCTTCTCTCCAATATCGATTTGGACTAGTTGATCCTCAGTAGGTGGCTCTCGTTGTTCAAAACGAAGTTCCCACTGATTGTCCATCCTTTGTGCCCAAGGGTCTACTTCAGAATCTTCTTCAATGTCATCTTCGTCATCTTCCAAGAATTCGACAGACACCATGTTAGAAGATACTATCACCCTATGAACATGACCAATGCTGGTATCAGAATCCTATGAAATAGAATCAGAAGAGTTAGATCGTTCTTTTTCATCAGATTCAGAAGGTTCTGGAGTTGGAAGTGGTGAAGCATAACCTAGCCCCTGCTTCGTTTTACCGTGGTATTATTGTGATTTTCCTTTTGGAACAGCAATACGAAAAGGAGTTCGTCTCCCTTTACCGTTGTTGAGGCATGTTCTGAAATCATAGCCCATTTTACGGATGATTTCTTTGGATTGTGGACTATAGCGGCATAATTGTAGCCTTCATGTATCATCTATATTATCATTATAGAGCATAATTTTTGGTTCTTCTCTTTTATTGAAGAATATAGGCCTTTTATCTTTCTTTCGAGACGGTAGTAAGAAGTACGACTCTTTTATTGAATCCAGTGATACCACATTTCGCAGAGATGATACGACTTCTATTGTAAGTGGTTTAAAGCTATCAGCATATCCAAATAATATTGAGTATAATAAGAGACATCAGTATACTACAAATGAGATGCTTTATTAATTTTTACACCATCATTTACAAAAGGAACTTTAGCCTTAGCAGGCTTAGTCAGATTGATGACAAGAGGGGGAGAAGAAGAACGAGAAGGAGGAGGGGGCTTCTTACGACGAAGGTCGATTACAAGCGGCTCAGAAGAGGTGAGCTCCCTTTGTTCCTGACTATCACCCTTAAGCTGCTTCTCATGGGAAGGAAGATAGATAGTCAGTGGTTTGGAAGACCGAGGACAGGAGGTACGTCATTTGACCAGGATCACCAGAGTATCATTTGGCACACTTTTCTGTTCTTCATCTGTGTCCATTGCTAGTACCACCTTTATGAATTCCTCCTTGTACATGCGAGAATCGTTGCAGTATGCTTCAACTCCTTTGAAAGGATTCAGATCTGCAATCTCTTTTTGGACTTCTCCATTACCATCCACATATTTGAAACATTGGTAGAGAGTAGAAGGTACAATATTATGCTCATGGAGGAATGGCCTTCCTAACAAAGCATTGTATGAGCCATGATTGTCAATAACATAGAAAGTCACCTTTGTATGAAGATTGCCAATTTGCAGTTTTAGGCGTATCTTCCCCAAAGGTTCACTTCTTTCTTGATTGAACCCCAGGATAGTAGTGATAGTTGTAGAAAGGTTATGCACTGGGATCTTCAAAGCATCTAGCAGTGACTTTGGTATGATGTTAAGTGTGGACCCTGGGTCAATCGTAATGCGATCGACTTTCATGGTGTCCACATATCCCGTGAAATAAAGAGTACGATCATGACGATTGTCTTCTAACAATATGTCATCTTGTGTAAAAGTAATGTTGGACATTAATTCAAATACACTATGACAATGTGCACAGCTAACTGGCTCCTTTTCAGGCTTCTTGAGAAGAGTAAGACAAGCATCAGCCTGCATCAAAGCTTCACTTAACGTTTCTCGAGCTTCTTTTGAGAGACGTAATAGTTCAAAGATTGACAATCTTGTGGGAGTATTGGCCAATTGAGCCAATATATCAAAGTTATATGGCTTTTCAAGTCCAAGAGATGAGGACTTTTTCAATGTTTTGTCAAAACGAACATGTTATTTTTCCTTGCCTGCTGATGTGGGTTTAGAAGGAGTTGGTTCAGCTACCGGTGGGGATGTAGATGGTATATTCTCTGCAGGAGAAGATGATGTAGGAGGAGCATCAGGAGATGGAGCAGGATTCTCTTGATTTTTAAAATATTCCCGAATATAGGGTTTTCCAGATCTAGTGCCCATTAGAATTTCTTCTTCTGTTACTGGTTTAAAGGATACCATGTTGCAGCTTTTAGATTTAGCTTTGGAGGGCTTCTTTTGCTTAGAAGAGGAAGGCATTTCAAAATCTGCCACCAGATCTGGATGAATCCACATAATCTCTCCTATATCAGTCGATAGTGGAACAAGACCTTCATTTTGGAGAGGTGGGAGATTTACGATCTCAAGAGTAGTCCTTGGAATGGGGACAACACCATCTTGTACAAGTTGTGGTAGAAAATCACCGAATTGTAGAGAAACCACATTAGCAGTCACCGTCTTCTCGTCCTGCTGTAGAGTAATTGCTCCAGAGTTGACCAACTCTTAGATTTTGCCTTTGAGCACATAACATGCTCTGGTTGGATGCCCTATAAATCTGTGATAGACACAGTATTTAGGGTGATCGGTTTTACGCACCTCTTTCGGCCGTTTTGCCTCTGGCAGTTGAAGTTTATTGCTTTTGATCAAGCAATCGAAGATGCTCAACGTATCATCTTCATCGAAAGAATACTCTTCTTTTGGACGAGTTATTTTCAGCGGTGGTGCTGATGGAGTGGATGCTGTCTGAGTAACATTGACAGCCAAAGACTCTTTGTCTTTGAGATTGATGGCCAGTGTTTCTTTACCCTTACGGTTATTCTGGCGATTATTACCGCCGGGTATAGAATATTCGTCTTGGTTAGGATGAGTCATCTGAACTCCTAACTGTTTGAACATTTTGGCACTGACTTCAGCCGCCTTGGCATTCACAATAAAAGAAGGCCAATCATGGAATTGTGTAGATCCCGTCCATATACTGATAATAGGCAACAAGTTTGATTTGTAAGTGTCTATTGTTACAGCAGATAAAGTTCCTAAAGGCATTTTGAGTGCCTCTCGGCAGAATCTTTCAATAAAACTCTCCGTGGATTCATTGTGCCTTTGTTTAATCTTAATGAAGGTAGACAGTGTCATATCGTTGACTCCCTCATAAAACTGTTCCAAGAAGATTTGCTTGAAACCAGTAAAAGAAGTTATGCAGCCATCAGGCAAACTACGATACCAGTCGTATGCTGCACCGGCTAAACAACCGGCGAACACTCTGGTAACGAGAGCATCATTTGGCTGTAATTGGTCAGTCATCACCTCAAAGTGATTAATGTACTGACTTGGAGAAGTGCTGCCATCAAACAGCATAATAGTCGAAAGCTTGTATTTCGGAGGGAATGGAACCTCCTTCCACTCTGTAGGATATGGTTGCTTTATGCCCAATCTTTGTAGACCATCTTTCTGCTTGAAGGCTTTAAACTGAGTGCGTAAGAGTTTCACAGCCTCATTAGCATCCCATGATGTTTGAGAATTGGTGGGCTGGTTAGAAGTGTTAGGAGGAGGAACTGCGTGATAATTACCACCTCCAGCACCAGACTGACTGGGATCAACTTGAATTGGCACAGAAGCAACCTGAGGAGATGGTACCCCCAGACTAACAGGTACAGAAGATGCTATAAGCTTCGGATTGGTGGCAGGATTTATAACCGGTGGTACTGTATGTTGAGCCACGATTATTATATGCATACTTGCAACCATTTCTTCCACGGTCTTCAATTTGTCTTCTAGTGCAACAATTCGTTGCTCCTGACTGGTTGAAGTAGAGGCATCTTGATCTTCCGTAATGATATATGCCGTTACTTCTCTTGCTGCTATTGATGAGATAGTTTGTTCAGAACTTTCACTATCTGCATCAAATTCCGAAAAAGAGTCCTCTCCTATATGAGCAATAGGGAGATCTTCTTGATTAAAGACACCTTGGTTCAAATTTCGATTTCTTGATCTGGTGTATTGAAAGACCCCTTCACTGGATGCATGAATCCGATCCAAGTATTGCTGACTGGGATTACGGGATGCATTACGTCTTGGACGTTTTATACCCCCAGTGCCTTGAGAAGTCATGTCAACAGAAGCTTATAATAGCTCGTCTTCGTCTCCTATTATAGGTTCAGGAGTTGAAGTATAGTTCAGACGATCGAAGACAGATCGTCGAGCTGATTGGCAGCAACAGTTGATGACGACTTCATGAAGGCAGTGGCGATCTAAAGAGTGATTTAGAGGTGAGGGAGACATCCCTGCAATTTTCCGTCTTTGTGTAAGACGTTCTCGGAGATCAGTTACCACTACTGGACGAGAAGAAGTCGGAGGAACATATTCCTTAATGATGTTAGGAACATGTCTCCTATTCTTCAGATGTTTAGTTCCCTGAGTGTATAAAGATGTACTCAACTCATTAGCATAAGTGGTTGGGTCCTTCTTTTCAAACGTTGGCTTCTGATACAGATTGGCCTTTGGCATAGGGTTCTTATGCTTCACCAAAGTTGATACTGGTTGATGCCTATTGAGATAAGCGCGTAGATCGGAAAATTCTACTGCAGGTGTCTCTGTTTGTGATACCCTCAATTTTTCTTGCTTAGATCTTAAAATTTGCAAGGTGGAAAGATCTTGACCAGACCCCATAGGGGTAGGCAAGATGCCTCTTTGATGAGTATTCTTTCCGATATTAGAGATCCGAAGACCTCTGTTTAAAGGAATAGAATCTGATATATCTTCCTCTGAGTCATAGACCAGGAAAGTTTTAGAAAAGACCAAGGGGTGCTTTCCTTTATTTTGTAGAGGGTTAGCTAAGAAGCGTTTTCCTCTATTTTGCTGTTGAACCATTTTAGGCGTAGCTTACGCGAGTTGAGGAAGTGTCAGAGGACCCTTCCCTTTGTCCTGTCTAGTGTTAGTACTAGAGCATTGCTTCTCCAAGTTCAGAACTGGAGAAGAAGAGGGAATAGCCAAAAGACTAGTTCCCTTGGGTTGTGCCGGAGCAGCAGACTGCGTCTGAGTCACTGATTGCTTGGGTTGCGCCATAGCACTACGGGCTACTGGTTGCACCCTACTAATATAGGCCACTGATGGCGCCTTGGCAGCAACATGGGTAGACTGCGCCTTAACAACGTCCTGAACAGACTGCGCCTTGGCAGTAAAGAGAGTAGTAGACTGCGCACGAGCAGCAGGAAGAGTGGATTGCACCTTGGCAATATAAGCAGGATGTGCTTGAGCCACTAAGGCGGATTGCACCTTGGTCACTGAGCACTCAAGTTGCGCCTGGGCAACAACAACTGCAGGAGACTTAGGATTCCACACAGTCCTGTTCTCGGCGATAGCCACAGTGCGCTTGTTGCTCTTGGTGTTAATCATGTCCTCGTAGGCTATCTGGTTGACTTGAACAACCAGAGTCTTTTGCGTCTTGCCGATCGACGCCATATCACATTGAGTTGTCAAATACTATGTGCCAGAATTCCTATGCACTCAAATACTACTCAGACATGCGCCAGGGAACTCAAACAAAGTACTTGGCACAGCAAGATAGAAAAAGTATAGACAGCAAGAGAAGATTTTTATTTTCATATAAAAGTCTATTATATGTCTAAAGAAAGGCTTTACAAAGGAGAACTTCTACAAAAAGAAAGATCCTAAGACTACAGCCAGGCGCAGCAAACTGCCATACGCCTCCCACCAGACGCATTGATCACTTCAGCGTCTCAGTCATACGTGTCTCTTCAGCGTCTCAGTCAGGCGTAGCCTTCAGCGTTTCAGTCAGACGCATCTCTTCAGCGTCTCAGTTATGCGCATCATGAAGTCTCAGCATATGCACCTTACTTCGACCCGATCAAATGCTTCGACTAATGAAGCATTTATCGAGCGGAACATGAGTGGGTAATCAACCCCACCCTAGCGGGAGAAAGAGCTCTCCAAAGCCCAAGGAAGAGGAGAGCACCGCAGCTCCGATCCGCGGCTAAAGAAGCAGCTTTCAACACAACTAGAATGGGCAACACCCACTCTTGCAGGAGGAAGAGCTCTCCAAAGCCCAAGGAAGATGGGAGCACCACAATTTTGATCTGCGGCTCTTCCAATATAACGGAGACGAGGCTCGAGCATCCCGATCTTTGGATACAATAGGCACCTTTCGCCTGCCTCAGAAGCCCTCGACTCCGACTTTTGGATGTAACAGTCACCTTCAAGTGCATGAACGGAGACAATTTGTCGCATCTTCACCCTCGAGAGCATCTTGTCAATAGAATGTGCTTGAACAAATAAGTTCATTCGGGAAGACGTGAGAGAACGAGAAGCAAACTCTCTCCTAGCCACTATTTGTCACGCCCCAGAACCAGAATACTGGAGAGCGGGGGAATGACTAAGCCAGCTACGTATTACGGGTAGATGAATACCGTATAATACGATCAATGCTGTCTAAAAGACAAGGGGGTGCATACTACATGAAAGTCTTGCTATGGTCACTTCACATCTATTGTCTCAATCATTCAAACAAGAAGTAATAACAGAGAACATTTAAGATAAAGCAATAAGGCGTCCCAAACGCTTAGTCAAATTGTTCTTGAGATCTGGCTTTACCAAACATAGCCAGATGATATAGCAACATATACACAATTGTTATCAGCTGCAGTCTGACTTAATTACAATTATGCAAAAGTAGGTACAAGACAATCCGACTAACATGTCGGTGCCAAACGGCAAAGTATACAGTAGATAACAAAACGGGCGGGGAAGTAAGAAACCCACTCGAGTCCTCCTGTGATCATCCCTCTAATGTTGACCATCTTGGAGGTAGAAGTAAGCTGGATCCTCGGGGACTGGCTCTAAATCTGGCCATGCAAAACCAGAGAGGTTAGACCTCTAATAGCAAGTACCACAAGGAAGCACGATATGAGAACTAAAACCAGTAATGAGAAATATGATAAATAGATCTCTGCTTGCCACTAGGATTCTCATAACATCACGACACTTCGAACCAACCTCCCAACCAAACAAGGACAGAAGTTGGCCCGTCATGTCCTGACATTCTGATCATCTTAGTTAGACAACAGAGTAGGTACAGTGCACAAACAAATCAATTTAAACGGCCAGGCAACTACTACGGCTTGCTATTGTGAGTCCCAAGTTATCCTGGTTTTATGCAATGAGGATTTCTCAGTTCTTACTATGCGCAAGCAAGGCTAGTTTACCCAGTCAATCAATTGCGCCAATCATGAATTAGACGAGTCCCAGCGGGACGCCCGTCATTAATATACAATATTCAATAGATAATATAACCAGATACCGCTCCCTGCCCGTGTGACAGATTTACAGTATCTGTGGGGACCAACCGGCCTGTCGGGCACTACTAGTCCCAAGAGGGCTGCCATGTAAGAACTCGGGAATCCATTCTCTCCATGAAATCATTATTTTATTTAACTTAATAGTCTCTACGTTGAGTGAAGTACCATGACGTGGATCATGGTCATTCAGAATGAGTACTTTCATACGGGGTACGATATGCGCAACTCTACAATGATACCAGTGCGGTCAGATTGTAGGTCTTACATAGCGTAATGCAACAATCAAAACTAACCACGGAGTAATCATGCCTTGACCATAAAGTACACGTGCTTCTTTGGTAAGATAAATAAATAATAAATAAATTGAAGCCTGCATATGCCTGTATGCCAATATTCGGGATTAGCCAGTCGATTTCAATGGTTCATAATTAATATGAATGTGTCTCATTAATTTAATTTAATAAGACGACTAGCCAGTCTCTTAGTTCCAACTAGGAACGCATGATCAATTATTAGTCAAGGTCACAATCATTATCAATGGTGACAAGACATGAAAGTCAACTAATATTCAGTGGGGTCGAGTCTACAACTCTCAGGGTTTAATTCCAGTCAATCGGGATATCTATAACTCAATTCACGACACATGGTACATCCCACGTAACAATCTATAAAATGGACGTTAAACATCTAATAAAATATCAATATACAGGGCTATAGAAGATCCAGGGGAAGCAGGCTACGCTCATGTCAGCCTACGCTCAAGTCAGCGTACGCTCAGGTTAGGCTACGCTCAAGTCAAGCTACGCCCAAGTCAGTCATACGCTCAGGTCAGCATACGCTCAGTCAAGCTACGCTCAGTCAGTCATACGCTCAGGTCAGCATACGCTCAGTCAAGCTACGCTCAGGTTAGCTAGCGTATGGACTCCATACGACTCCTTACCATGCAAACCAGCGTACGCAAGTCATACGCTTCCAAAAGGCAGCGTATGAACTCCATACGACTCCTTACTATCCAAGCCAGCGTACGCAAGTCATACGCTTCCAAAAGGCAGCGTATGAACTCCATACGACTCCTTACTATACAAACCAGCGTACGCAAGTCATACGCTTCCAAAAGGCAGCGTATGAATTCCATACGACTCCTTACTATGCAAACCAGCGTACGCAAGTCATACGCTTCCAAAAGGCAGCGTATGAACTCCATACGACTCCTTACTATCCAAGCCAGCGTATGTAAGTCATACGCTTCCAAAAGGCAGCGTATGAACTCCTCATCAAGGTAGCGTATGCAAGACATACGCCGCCAAAAGGCAGCGTATGAGGACTGCGCTGCGCTAAAGAGCGCACGCAACTCAGTGGCACAAGCTAAAAAGCTCGCACACTGCTCACTGTCTTCTCCAATCAGCAAGAACTCCATGGTTTGAACCCAAAGCTTCAAAAGTTCATAACTTGGTCAAAATAAGTCCAAATTCAACTTTGCAAAGGTCAAAATTGGGTAGAATAAAATTCTCTACAACATGGAACCATAAAAACGTGAAAACTAAGAAGTTTGATAGATCAAAACCACCAAAATCCGAAAATAACTAATTTCTAGATCTACTAAAAATAAAGCTTCAAAACGAAAAATGCCAAGTTCTAAACTCTCTTAGAATCACAAGGGAAAGAGAATGGAACCATAAAAATGGGTCCTCATGAAGAAGCAAGATGTACTTGCCTATGGGTTTGGTAGGTGGAGAGTAATGAGAAAGAAGAAGAAGAGTAATGGTGAGGGAAAATAATGAAGAAAGAGAAAGGGGGGGTTGGCTTTAAATGAAAAGGTGGTGGTAGGTGGGGGTATTAGGTTTGGTTCATGATGAACCAACTAACTAAACCAAACCAAGCCGAACCCAAGTCTAGCTAAAGCAGAGAAATAAAAGCAGAAAGTAAAATGCAGATAATTAATTAACATGAATTTAAAGGAATTTAAATACAGGATAATACATGATAAATATTAAATAAATATATTTGAGTAGTACATGTATTAAAAATACGTATACTGGGAACGGGGAGTGACACTATTTATAGGTCGGGCAAATCAAACCCATGCGCCAAGTTGCGGGCTCTCCGAATCTCGTGTAATGAATTTGCATTTATGGTGATGAACCTGACGCTTCGAATTCGGTCAAGTCAAAACGGCTATTTAAAGCACTTAAAGAACACAAAAGTCGGACCAATAAAGGCACGTCATGTAAAAGGATGTGCCGGCAGACACCGCGCATCGTACAGACGCGTCCGTCGGTTCCAAAGTGCCCCGTATGGATGCGCCTGCGCCCAACAAAGCACAGATCCATGCGTCCTAATCAATATGGACCCATGCGCACATTTTGGCTCGTCACCCATCAAGCAATTAATGCTCAAGTGACAGAGTTGGCAGCACATCCCCCGAGGACTGGACAGTTAGCAGCTTTTTCAGAAGACGAAGCGTCGCTGATATCAACATCATCATTACTTTTTTTCGACGGTTACGACCCACGTGGCCGACCAACCACTCGTATGCACCTCAGTGTCCATACGCATGAAGACTCGCATGCGCCTCAAAAGCCGTGCGCCCAGACTGGTTCGTGACTCCTGAAGGTTGTGAGCCAAAGTCTTCTCATGCGCCCAATCCCGGGCGCATCCTATCAGATCACTCTCCACCAAATCCAAGATCTTTGAGCAACGGGCATGCGCCCCGTATCCTTTGACTCAATTCAGCCTATGAAAGGGTGCTAATCACCCAAGATCTCAGCAACAAAAAGATCCTCTCCCTTGCTATGTGCCAGCCCACAAAAGCAGCATGAAGGATTCACCCCACAAAAGATGGTGCATCATCCATACGCCTCCTGCAGCTCCAACCACGTGGCGTCCCTACGTATAGGCGCATCCTACGTATGCGCACATGAGCAGCCAGCCTGCAAACTATAAATAGATGGATCATTTCCTTCTTACGGACCACGTAATATACATACGTACACAGACAGAAAAAAGACATCAGAATTATCATCCACCAAGATCGGAGGAGACACTCAACGTCTTCTTTCCATCTGCAAACTCCAGCACCCAGAGCAACTCAGACCTTCAAAGAACCGAGAACCGTCTTCAGATCGTCAACGGAGTCGATGCATTACCACTCGTTCCATCGACACAGGGACCCAGATAAACAAAAGTGTTCTCGTAGGACTACATCTAAGTCCTACATTATAACACTGTTCTGTTTGTAAATTGTAATAAAAAGATTTTAATGGCAAACAAGCTGGCGACTCTGCTGGGGACCTCTTTCACCTCTACCGAGAAAGCTGTGTCACAATCCGACGACGTAAAGGTGGGCTCCTCCCACAAGATGCTGGTCGTACGCCTCAATCAACAAGCGTATGAGGAGTTCATCTCTGAAGGCAGCGCATGTCCTTCGAAGCGGCTGCCAAAGCCAAAGAAGACTCGCCAATTCTGGGTGCGCAAGGTCGAGGCCCCTGGCACCACCACTGAAGGGGACGTGCCGATGCAGTCCACCCTTCTTGCTGACGTCTTCAGCAGCCAGGATGCGCCGACCGGTTCAGCGCATCTCTCGGGAAAGCGTGGTGCTGGCCACATTCCCCAGCCATCTTCTTCTCAGACAAGGAAGATGCACCAACGAAGCAGGGGTGCATCTAACGTCCTGCGAAGTAACTCTGATGCGCCACAGAAGGCTTCTGTCTTTGACAGACTCACTCGCTATCGTGGCGACAAGAATTTGGACTCTGAGTACTATGCACCCCAGCGGGCTGGTACGAAGAAGTCCAAGACAGCACGGGCCATGCGCCTCAAACGTGCTATGCCAGCGACAAACCAGAAGCATACGCTCACAATCAGGCGTACTGCTGATGGTAAGCTGTATATGGTCGACTCGGGTGCTTCTGTGCCAGAAACGAGCCGACCTTCAAAGTCCTTGCCTCACTTGGGCACATCTGTTGCGTTCGTAACCAAGTCGAGCAAGGCAAACTCTGTGGTCTTGAACTCCAGCGCCTACAAAGGATGTACGTCGGTGGCTGGTTCAAGTCACTATAAATGTTGTACCCTACTACTGATCTGAGCGCATCTTCTGTGTTGGTTCAGGGGACGCAACATTCACCTGACCACCCCGGCGCTTGGCCTTGCCATGCGCCTGATGGGGGTGTGAAGGTGGCACTCTCACTTGACCACCCCGACGCTTGGCCTTGCCATGCGCCTGATGGGGGTGTGAAGGTGGCACTCTCCTCCAACGATCTGCGTAATGTGATCAGTCACAAGCGCCGATCAGGAGAGTTGACTGACAAGCACAATGCGCCCCTCACAGAGCACACCTGTGTTGTAGTCACCATCAACTGTTGTTGTAAAACAGCAGTCCCACCACCATGGCAGTCGGTGTTCCAGCGACTGCAATCATCAATACCCCTCCAACGTCGCCTCGGGAAGAAGGTGTCAATTGAAGAGGAGCCAGAACTAAAGGTTGCTTCTTGCAACGTAATCTCTAACTCCTCCTCAATCCGAAAGGTGACTGGCAACTCCTCGGTCTCGTCCTCATCCAAGAGCCAGCCAAGAAAAACCAAGACAACTGTCCCGTCCTCTAGAGTGTTTGAAGGCACTCGGGGGAGAAAGAAGATCTTGGAGGAAGCTGGGGGTAGTCAAGCCCTTGTTGATCCTCCTTCTGAAGACGAAGACGTCCTCCGGAACATAGTTGGGGGTAGCCAAATCCTTGCTGATCGTCCTCCTGAAGACGAAGACGTCCTCCAGAGCACAGTTGGGGGTAGCCAAGTCCTTGCCAATCTTCATCCCCAAGACGAAGATATTCCCCAGAACGTAGCTGGAGGTAGTCAAGATGAAGCTCCAGGAGAAGCGACTCCTCTACAAGAGAGCGAGGCTGAAAGCGAGGCTTCAACCGATCCATCCACTTCCAGCCATGTCATGACAGTATACATGACTGGGGGTGATACATAGTTAGATGTGCCGCCAGCAGACCTCGTCCAGCGCATGGATACTTTGAAAGGGGGACTCAAAACCCTCTCTGCCTCTATACAAACACTGACTCAAGCAGTGTTTGAGATACGGTCAGCTTTGGCCAGGGCACCTTCTACCGGTCCTAACTCAGGGGCCAATGGAGAATCAAGTGTACCCCTTCAACGGGTATCCTTGGATACAGATCGCCGTGAAGCACCTCGGACGTCGGAGCCATCAAATGTTCAACTCCAGGCTGTACCACCTTCTCCGACTCTCAGCTCCACGGAAGACGTGGTTGAGATGATCAGGGACTTGCGTGAGCGCTTCGAGTCCAAGAACAGACAGGAGGAGCGCCAGAAAATAGGGATTCCACAACCATACCCCCTTGAATGGAACAAAGTGGGTTATCCTCCCAAGTGTAAACCACAAACATTGACGCCATACGACGGGAAGGACTCTCCACGCCGCTATCTGACGTACTTCCAGTCTCAAACGGGACATCTCCCGAAGGAAGACGCACTACTCACCAGCATATTTGTCGGGGCATTAAAAGGAGTGGCTTACGACTGGTACTGCAGTCTTTCCGACAACACCATATCTTTCTTCAACGACTTGACACGTCTCTTCCTCAATCGTTTCTACGATGGAGGGAAGGATATGACAATAGCATCCCTTATAGAGATACGTCAGAAGGAGAAGGAAACAGTTCGAGCATTCATCGAACGGTTCTGACACGCCTGATTCAGACTGCCCCTGGGCATGCCAGAACATGCACTCCTCTCTTCCTGCAGCATGAACATGCTGTCTGCGATCAAACTCTGGCTCAACTCCACTCCTCCTTCCGACTGGAGTTCATTAATCATCGAGGCTGAAGCAGCAGAAAAGAAGGCGTCTAATGCTCGTCTTCTGGGAGTCAGTTTCCCTGCCTTTGAGGACAAAGAAAAATGGCCTGCAACTAACAACCCTGGACGAGAGATGAAGGGGAAGCAGGCGTTGACTGTCAATGCCTCCAAAGGTGCATCAGCACCTACTTAGAAGCCTCCACTTGCACCAAGGACAAAGGAGGTTTATTCTTTCAACGATGAAGACACCTTGCAACAATTCGAGATATTGAAGCAGGGTGACAAGATCAAGTTACCGGACCCAAAGCATCCTGAGGAGGTTGGGAGAGTAGACAATCCGAGGTACTGTCACTACCATCAGTTTGTCGGACATCCAACTAAGGACTGCTACGTCCTCAAGAACTACATCTAGTGCATGATCAATGCGGATGTCATCTCCGTCGACTACGAGGAGAAAACGGTCTCGTCCAACCTAGTGTCACTCCAATTTGGCACCTTGTCGCCAACCACAACACAAGATGGCGTCGTCCCCATCCCAAAGGCGACAATGGAGGTGGTTAACCTACCACCTACTCGCGACAACGTGAGTGGACTCATCCCACTCACCATATCTCGGGAAGAGGTCTTATGGGTTCACCCTGACCTCGTCTTCGAAGTCACTCAACCGGGGGTACGCTCTACCTCCAAAACCAAGGGCAGGAAGATCAAGTCTTGCCGCATGGTCTTTTCCTCTGCAGAAGAGGCACTTCCGGTACAGACGCGTTCACATCAGAACGCCCAACCTGACGAAGCTGCCGTCGAGGTGGTGTCTCCTTGTACCGTCCCTGCTGCCCAGGAAGAGGGCCCATCCAGGCCTCCAGTAGCCAATAAACAGAAGAATGTAGAGGCCCGTTTCGACAAGCCTTTGCGAAAGGAGAATGCTTCGGGGCTAGCCAAGCCCCACAACTTCGACATACTGGCACAACTTGCCAGTACTCCTGTCCGCCTATCTCTGTTTGAGCTTCTTCGTCTTTCCAAGGACACTCGTGAAGCTCTCTGTGAAGCCTTGAAGGATGCTGAATCCTTCATCAGTCAGGTCAAGCAACCTGAGGATACCCCGACCACATGTGCGCACTGCCATTACGTGGATGAAGTTATCCCCAACATAACCTTCACCCAACAAGACATGCTACTCAAGCACAACCGAACAATAGGCCACTGTATTATACAGGGTATGTCGGTTCCGTCAAGGTGAAGCGGATTCAGATCGATCCAGGGTCTTCCCTTAGCATTATCCCAAAGATGCTGCTCTCAATACTGGAGATCCCAATGTACCGTCTGGCGTCTTTCAACACTACAATCAGCAGTTTTAATGCTAGAAAAAGTGAACCGATGGACAAAATACGGCTAAAATGTCATATCGGTAACCTCCGAACCGAGGTGACTTGCTATGTCGTGGATGCCGACGTCAACTACAACCTCCTGCTGGGTCGTCTGTGGCTGCATGAGTACATGGTGGTGCCATCTACACTCTACCAATATATGAAGTACGTGTCCACTAACGACATCATCCGGACAGAGTTCGCGGACATTGACCCTTTCAAGGGGGTCGAAGCCTACTTCACTGATTCTACCCTGTACAAGTTGCCCGATGAAGGGAAAGCCAATGATGCTGACGATAAAGCAGAAACGGCAACGGAGCCGGACATGGAGCCAGAGATGATTTCCGATGCTCCTTTGAAAATTCGACTCAAAGGAAAACTGCCTCAGATACTGCCTCCCATGACCATCAAAATACCTGGAAAAGCACCAAATTCTCTAGGTAGAACACCTACTGAAGCTCTCTTAAAGATACGGCTCAAGGGAAAGCTGCCTCAAACATCGGCTCCCCTTGTGGCAAAACTGCAGGGGAAGGCACCAATCACTGAAGGTGCAGTTGAGGCACCTCTGAAGGTGCGTCTTAAAGGCAAGCCTCCGCAATCATCCGTCTCATCCAAGCTGCCGGAGAAGGCCCACATAGCCCTCTCGGATCCCAAGGTCAAAGCTGCGGTGGACTCTCCTGAACCAACCCCAGTACTCACAGATGAAGAGTTAGGGGAGTACATATCTGCTGATGTAGATGCACCCTCTCTGGACAATGTAATCCCGCGGGACAAAATCTCGTGTTTCATCAATAATAGAGTGTCTTTTAATTATTCTAGTCTTCCACATTGGAATGCCATGTATACATTAGATAACGCTCTACGGTCGTTGCAAACACAAATAACGACCGTCAATCATGTAAATCGAGTAGTCCCGTCCCAAGGGGTCTATTTCGTAGTCCCACCGCGGAATCGAGACGAAGAATCCATCATCTTCGACAAAGTCGAGCGTCATCAAGACCTCCCGCCACTCGAGCAAGAACCAGATACCGGCAGAATACAAGTCTATCGGTACACGAACAAGGAAAAGTACCTCATCCAAAAGATGGGTTACGATCTAAAAAGCAACAAAGGCCTGAACTACGACAAGGGTTGACGTCTTCCTCTCCGGCTCCCAACACCTAAAGGAAAGCCGCAGGAGTACTATCATCGAACTCGACAGGGGGTGAGCTATGTCACGCCACCGACAACTCTAGAGAGTTCGGAGGCAGAAGAAGTAGAACATTCTCATTCGTCCGAAGCATCAACTTGGGATTCCGATACCAGTATCGGCTCAGTCTTCAAGAAGGTGCTATCAGTCAACATGGCATCTGTACAATCTCAAGAAGATGAAGGTGAAGACCAAACGTCGAAACTCTTCGAGGAAGAACCTTGGGCTCAACGCCTAGGAGCGCAGTGGGAGTCTCGTTCTGAATTATGCGAACCCCCTACCGAAGACGAAGTCGAGCAGATCGACCTTGGGGATGGATCTTCTTCCAAACCCATCTTCATCAGCAAGAGTCTAAAGGGAGCAGACCGAGAATCTTTAGTCCGACTGGCTAAAAAATATATCGACGTCTTCGCCTGGAGCTATGAAGATATGTCGGGACTTGATCTCCAGATCGTAATGTATAGGCTTAAAATCTTACCTGATGCCAAGCCTATAAAGCAGCAACAACGACGTTTTTGTCCTGACGTCATGAACGCTATCGATCAAGAAGTGGACAAACTCCTGACCAGCGGGTTTATTCGTAAAGAACAACACCCAGATTGGGTGGCCAACGTCGTCCATGTAACCAAAAAGAATGGAAAGATACGAGTCTGCATCGACTTCAGAGATCTCAATGCTGCTTGCCCGAAAGATGAATTTCCGCTTCCGATCACCGATGTAATGATCGACAATACATGCGGCTTCGAACGCATGTCTTTCATGGACGTGTATTCGGACTACAACCAAATCAAAATATTTCTCGATGACGCAAAACACACGTCATTCAGGACACCGAAAGGGATTTTCTGCTACACAGTGATGCCCTTTGGCTTGAAGAACGCTGGTGCTATATACCAACGAGCTATGAGTACCATCTTCCATCAATATGTACGCAAAACAGTCGAATGCTATGTTGATGATATCGCTGTCAAGAGCCGTCTTAGAGGAGATCACCTACAAGACCTAAAGACAGTCTTCGATCTCATGCGAGCGCACCAACTCAAGATGAACCCCGCTAAATCCTTCCTTGGAGTTTCTAGCAGAAAGTTCTTGGGCTTCATTATCACAGCGAAAGGCATTCATGTCGATCCCGAGAAGACCAAAGCCATCCTTGACATGGACCCTCCGAAGAACCTCCGAGAACTTCGAGGCCTGCAGGGGCGTCTGGCATACATCCGAAGGTTTATAGCAAACCTTTCCGGAAAATACCAACCCTTCACCCAGCTCATGAAGAAGGGAGTCTCCTACGTCTGGACAGAAGAATGTCAGAAAGCTTTCGATGATATCAAGGCTTACTTGACGAGCCCGCCAGTCCTGGTGGCACCCGTCGCAGACAAACCATTTCTCCTCTACGTCCGTGCCATGGATCATTCCCTCGGCGCTCTGCTGGATCAGAACAGCGATACAGGCTACGAGCAAGCTATCTACTACCTCAGTAGGACACTGATCGGGGCCGAACACCGGTACAACCCCATTGAAAAGGAGTGTTTGGCTTTGGTGTTCGCCATCCAGAAGACTCGCCATTATGTCTCGGGCCAGACAATTCATGTCATCTTCCGAGTCAATCCGCTCAGGGTTCTCATGACGAAGCCCGGATCATTGAACTCCCGGCTAGCTACATGGGCGATCTTGTTGACGCCGTACAACATGGTGTTCGTCCCACAAAAAGTCGTCAAGGGTCAAGCTCTGGCCGACTTTTTAGCCGCGTACCCCATCCCAGAGTCCTCCAAACTCTATGAAGACATCCCGGATGAGGTCCAAGAATCAAACGTCACCGAAGAAAGCTCCGTCTGGCGGATGTTTTTCGATGGCGCTTCAAGAACAGGCCCCAAAGGCCAAATCATCGCCAGAGTGGGGGTAGTCTTAGTCTTCCCCGATCAGCTGGTCATCCAGCGTGCTTACTCCCTTTCGAAGCCGTGCTCCAACAATGTTGCCGAGTACAACGCTCTCATCATGGGACTCCAGCTGGCACAACAGTCGGGGGTAGACCATCTGGAAGCCTACGGCGACTCAAAACTCGTCGTTAACCAGATCAGAGGGGAATACGAAGTTCGCCATGAAGATCTGGTTCCTCACCATGAAGTTGCATTGAACATTATTTCAACCTTCACCAAGTTCTTGATAGAACACGTACCTCGGTTACAAAACCTGGAGGCTGACGCTCTGGCTGGCCTCGCAGCCTCATTGGCAGCACCCCTCGGGACTCAACACTACGTCACGGTAGTTGGTCGAGACTTGTCTGTCCTAAAAACAACCTATGCTCACAAATGGCCCATGCCATGTCAACAAGTACTGGTGTTAATGTCCGAGACTGGAGGTTCCCGTTCATCGACTTCGCTGTCTACAAAATTTTCCCAGAAGACCCAAAAGAAGCCGTCTCAGTCATGAGGCATTCCCTTCGATTCTTTACGATACAGCTACTAAAATGCTGTACCGACGCTCCTACGATGGACTTCTCCTTCGATGCCTGTCCAACGAAGAAGCAGCCGAAGCCCTTCGAGAGGCTCATGATAGGACTTGCGGGGCTCATCAACCTGGCCCTAAGTTACAGGATCGACTATGACGCATGGGTTACTACTGGCCAACCATGGCAGCCGACGCTGTCGACTATGCCAAAAAGTGCCATGCGTACCAGCTCCACGCCGACTTCATCCATACACCGTCGGAATCACTACATCCTACGGTCGCCTCCTGGCCATTCGAAGCTTGAAGCATGGACATTGTAGAACTGATTACCCCTCCATCATCGAGGGGACACCGCTTTATCCTGGCTATCACCGACTACTTCTCCAAATGGACAGAAGCAGTTCCGCTGACGGAAGTGAAGAGCTCTAGGGTGATCAGCTTCATCAAGCACCATGCCAACTACCGTTTCGAGGTACCTCGGAGGATTATACACGATAATGGTCCACAGTTCATCAGCCATATTTTCAGCAGGTTCTGTGACAAGAACCGCATTCAGAACGTGGCATCAACCGCCTACAATCCGGCAGCAAACGGATTGGCCGATGCTTTTGACAAGACTATCGTCAAGCTACTCAAAAAGGTCGTGTCATCTAACAAATGCGACTGGGACAAAAAGCTCAGCGAATGTCTTTGGGCCTACCGTACAACGGTACAGACTCCGTCGGGCAACACCCCGTTCTTCTTAGTCTACGAGAGCGAAGCGGTACTGCCTCTCGAGATCCAGATACCCTCACTCCGTGTAGCGATCACAAATCAACTAACAGAAGAAGACAATCAACGTCGCCATCTGTGAGAATTGGAGGCACTTGACGAAAAGCGTCTCCTAGCTCAGCAGCGCATTGAACTCTATCAAGCCCGTATATCACAGGCTTTCAACAAGAAGGTCAAGCAGAGGAATTTCCAAGTAGGCGACCTGGTTCTGGCAGTCAGGAGGTCGATGGTGTTGACACACAAAACACCAGGAAAGTTCGAGCCCAAATGGGAGGGACCTTTCATCATAGAGACGGTATACTCAAACGGTGCTTACCGCCTTGCCCGATCAAACGGAGACTTGTTCATGATTCCCATCAACGGCAAGTTCCTAAAGAAGTAATACTCTTGACATCGTTCAGATATGTACTTCCACCTCTACCTAGCAAGGGAGTCAGTGGACCTGATCATCAGAGCTCACATACACCTCACTTTCACAAAAATCCTATGCTTTTGGAACCCATTTGTTCCATTGCATTCTATCTCCAGTAGAAGGACAACCACGTCCATATTACCTCTGAGTTGCTCCTTTATGCCCTACAAAGCGAAATCTTACGCTCCGTAAGACTACGCTACCCATCATGTTTACCACATCTACATTACCTCTGAGTAAACATCCCGTACAGACAACCCCTGTGTTGCCGTACATCGATCGCAGAACTTCCATGTCCTCATTACCTCTGAGTAGTTCTGCGTATCTCCCCAGAGTCACTCCTACCACGTCCATAACACCTCTGAGTAGGAAGATTCTGACATTTGAACCCCATATCTGTCACGTCCACATTACCTCTGAGCAAACATGTCGGTTCTCTCAAACTTATTATCTGTACCTAACAACCAAGGTGTGCAAAAGATAATAGGTCTACACAAATCACAGGTTCATGACAACAAAAGATGAACACACCACAAAATTCTTTATTTTTCATCTAAAAAGTAAAGGATTACATCCCCAGCATATAACAAAAAAAGAGAAAAGACTACAAATCCCTAGGCATCATTGGGATTGGCGGATAGCTCTTCGATCCGACGCCTCAAGTCTGCAGCCCGGGTCTCTGCAGTCGCCAGGACCCGACGTTCAGCTTTCTGTCGCATCATCTCCACAGCCTGGCGCATCATCAGGGTCTAAACCCACGCGCGTCAGCATTGAAGCTTCGGCACATCATAAGGGTCTAAACCCACGCGCGTCAGCATTAAAGCTTCGGTGCATCATCACGGTCTAAACCCATGCGTGTCAGTATTGAAGCTTCGGCGCATCATCAGGGTCTAAACCCACGCGCGTCAGCATTGAAGCTTCGGCGCATCATCAGGGTCTAAACCCACGCGCGTCAGCATTGAAGCTTCGACACATCATCAGGGTCTAAATCCATGCGCGTCAGCAGTGAAGCTTCAGCGCATCATCAGTGTGTAAACCCATGCGCGTCAGTAGTAAAACCTCGACGCATAATCAGGGCCTAAACCCATGCACGTCGGCAGAATAGCCTCAGCGCATCATCAGGACAGAAGTCCATGCGCGTCAGCGACAAAGAGTTAGGGCACAGCAACATGATGCAACTCATCCATGTGCTCCAGGCTCGTCTAAAAAGTTGGGAGATCACACCCACCCGTCACCGTAGGCCGAATATCAGCCGGAGTCTCAATGGCGACGGGAGTGTCCTCCTCGACGAACTCCGTACGCTCCTTCCCTTTGACAGCACCACCGCGAGGAGTTTTGGGGGCCATCTCGTGAAAGAAAAAAAAGTTAGGGTTTTTTGAAAGAAGAACTCTAAAGAAAAAGAAAGCAAAAGAGAAGAAGAACTCTCTCTCTCTCTCTTTCTCTCTCTCCATCAAACGCCTATTTATAGGCTTGGGCATACGCAAAAACCGATAAGGAGTGACGTCAGCCACCGCTTGGGGTTCGGCGAAATGATAACTGTAAAAAAATCCAAAAAGATCATCATTAATCTTTTTTTGATTACTTCGAAGCGTTATCATTTGCATTAACTGAGAGGAGCATGCGCCCCATCACTGATGCACAGAGTAATCATGGGCCCGAACAGTCATGCACCCCGTTGAAGACACCACCATGCTTCTTATTTAAAGTATTCCAAAACTTGACAAAAATTTTTGAAAACTTTGAAGGGGGTCTTGTAGAAGCATGGAATTTCAGGGCGCATCTATGTGCCAGAATTTCTATGCACTCAAATACTACTCAGAACATGCGTCGGGGAACTCAAACGAAGTACTTGGCACAGCAAGATAGCAAAAGTATAGACAGCAAAAGAAGATTTTTATTTTCATATAAAATTCTATTACATGTCTAAAGAAAGGCTTTACAAATGAGAACTTCTACAAAAAGAAAGATCCTAAGACTACAGCCAAGCGCAGCAAACTGCCATACGCCTCCCATCAGGCGCATCACTTCAGCGTCTCAGTCAGGCGTGTCTCTTCAGCGTCTCAGTCAGGCACAGCCTTCAGCGTTTCAGTCAGACGCATCTCTTCAGCGGCTCAGTTATGTACATCATAAAGTCTCAGCATATGTGCCTTACTTCGATCCGATCAAATGCTTCGACTAATGAAGCATTTATCGAGCAGAACAGGAGTGGGCAATCAACCCCACCCAAGCGGGAGGAAGAGCTCTCCAAAGCCCAAGTAAGAGGAGAGCACCGCAGCTCCGATCCGCGGCTAAAGGAGCAGATTTTAACACAACCAGAATGGACAACACCCACTCTTGCAGGAGGAAGAGCTCTTCAAAGCCCAAGAAAGATAGGAGCACCACAATTCTGATCTGCGGCTCTTCCAGCATAACGGAGACGAGGCTCGAGCATTCCGATCTTTGGATGCAACAGGCACCTTCTACCTGCCTCAGAAGCCCTCGACTCTGACTTTTGGATGTAACAGTCACCTTCAAGTGCATGAACGGAGACAATTCGTCGTATCTTCACCCTCGGGAGCATCTTGTCAACAGAATGTGCTCGAGCAAATAAGTTCATTCGGAAAGACGTGAGAGAACGAGAAGCAAACTCTCTCTTTGCCACTATTTATAGGCCGGGCAAATCAAACCCATGCGCCAAGTGGCGGGCTCTCCGAATCCCATACAATGAATTTGTATTTATGGTGATGAACCTGACGCTTCAAATTCGGCCAAGTCAAAACGGCTATTTAAAGCACTTAAAGAACACAAAAGTCGGACCAATAAAGGCACGTCATGCAAAAGGATGCGTCGGTCAGACACCGCGCATCGTACAGACGCGCCCGTCGGTTCCAAAGCGCCCGTATGGATGCGCCCAACAAAACACAGATCCATGCGTCCTAATCAACATGGACCCATGCGCCCATTTCGGTTCTGTAACGCCCCAGTCCTAAAATACGTAGGACTAAGTACGTAAACATGCCAGCTGTATACATACGAAGTACATGGGCCTTGTATGTATATATAAGCTGTAAAATATAGTAATCCAAGACAAACTAAATCTCATCCACAATGAAAAGAATAATAATATAAAATCAACTTGAACATTTATGGTAAAATCGTTGGACGGAGACAAAGTCCACTACCAACTATCTCAATGAAAGAAATGTACAAGAATCGATCCATAAAATGGCAAGACGAACCAAGCGCAATCGTCTTTGAAGGAATGGAGAGAATCACGGCCTTGGCTAGGATACCTGTGGAAGACATGAACACACACCTGGGGAAAAATTAGGTCCTCAGACGGACGTAGCAAGATACAGGAAGAACAAGCTAATATGAACTGTCAGAATAATAAAATAATATATAAAAGACTATTCTAGACACAAATATGCAAATGAGATTCTAACAGCCTAATGTACAATTTAGAGGACAACTTTCATGCGCATGGATGGGATTTTAGGATATGTGTACGTAACTGGCATCCAGTCATCTGTATCCGGCCGTAACGTCTAAAACGTCAGAGGGTATCTGCAAATATATCGCCACAGTTCCATCCGGAGACTGTGGTTTACCTGTTTGGCTTCCCATACGCACTAGCGACTGTCCTTCCCCAATATTTCCCATACTGTTCAAGTCATGTCCATGGCTCGTCCACTTTTGTAACTGCTTGAGTCTCTAAAACCCTAGTCATAGCAGTTACGAATATCTACCGTCACACGACTTTAGAGATAGCTAGTCAATAAGTCGTGCCCCTAGTAACATGTCTCAAACCGTGTAGTGTGAGTGTCACAGCCAAAGGAAGATATAAGGATATCCCCCAACAAGAAGGTAGTCCGCTAACACTAAGTCAACATGCATAAAATAAAGTAACGACTAATAAAGTCGCTTGCACCTAAGTATGGCTTGAACGCGTAGTTTATAACAAAGAAAACTAACAATATGAAACAAAATAAATAATACAAAAAAATAAATAATTTGACAGTAAATTAGCAAGGTATACTTGCCTGTTGCGACGACTGGTGAGCTGCTTGGTGTGGTACAATAAAGGTGGCACAAGATCGACTTCGGTGTAACCACTATGCAAGGTGACCCCAGATGACGGCACGGTCGGTTCCATTGGGTCCAGAAGGGTCAATTTAGCTAGGATTGATAGGAGGGAGTCTAGTTTTGTACGAGAATAAGTAGTACGATCAGTCATGGTCAAGAACCGATAATAGATGCTTATAGCATTTAAAAATATTTTTTTTATAATATTAAAAATATCGTATTAGTTAAAAATAATTTTACAAAACTACTTGAAAATAATTTTATAAAATTTGAAAACTATATGTTATTAGTCCAAAATATTTTTAGGCAAATATTTAATAATCTAAAAATTATTTAGAATTTTAAAACTAAAATTTTGAAATCTTTGTAGGCCAAGCCAAATGATTTTTGGAAGTACTAATATATTTATAAACATCCTAAAATAATAATACCATTTTTTAGTAACCATAATTCTAATAAAATAGTAATACTACCATGTACGCGAAGAATAGTGTACTAAATAATAATAATAATAATAATAACATAGATATATAAATAGTAATAGAAGCTAAATAACAATTTATAATTACAGTAATAATAATAATATTTTATTATGGAAATTATCTGCTGCCATTATAATAATAATAATAAATAAATAAATAAATAATACTTATAAAGTATTTTTGTATACATGAAATTTTAATTAATATATGTGTGGTTTAACAAAACAAAAACCCACTAATTAATAAAACACACACCTAAAAAAACCCAGGGGACTCTCTCCTGTAACACTTGGAGGACACTTGACAGAAGGGAACTCAGAACAAAAAAATTAAAATTGGGGGGTGAGCGAGAGAGGAAAGGGGTTTACCTAAGGAAAATAAATTGGACGGAGCTCGGCCGCGTTGGGCCGAGGTCGCGGAGGCCAAGGCGGATCTGGGGCGTGCTCGGCCGGCGGAGAGGGACTCAGGAGAGGGAGGAGAAGATCGGTGAGCGGAGGCGGGAGCTGCGCATGCGCGGCCCGGCCATGGCTGGCGCGGCGCGGCGGAGAGAAGTAGGTCACGGCGGCGGATGAGGCGGACGTGCGACGGGTGCGGTGGTCCAGTGGAGGGAAGGGAAGCGGGACGGCGGTTGCTGGTCGTGGGCGGCGCCGGAGTGAGGTGGAGGATGGGGGTTTTGTCGGGTGGTGAGCGCGACGGAGGCGCTGGGATGCGGCGGCTACGGCGGAGCTGGTGACGAGCTCGGCGGTGGCCGGAGAAGGAGAAAGGGTTGGGGAAGAGTGAGGGAGCGGGCGTTGCCGGTGGCTGGGTCGGGGGTAGGCGACCACACGCGCCGAGGCGGCCCGGCTGACCTGGTGGTGCAGAAAACCACGGCGGACGGCTGTGGAGGTAGGGCACGGCGGAAAGTCATCGGCTCATGGGAACGTGGCGGATCTGCTCGTATCTGCGCGACGCACGGAGGCGGCTGGAGAGGTGAGTCTGTCAATTTTTACGGTGGTGGTGGTGATGATTTTTGTGGCGTGAGTTTGGGTGCAGAGATGCCGGCCACGGCGGGGGTGGCCGGTTGCCGGATTTGGGTTGGTGTCGGTCGGTGATGGTGATGGTGTGGGCAGTGGACGGAGGCGAGTACGGTTGCCCGGCCGGGGTTGGCTGGAAAACAGGGGAGAGGATGGCGGTTGTTTATGGTGTTGGTGGCGGTCGCGTTCTGGTGGTGGAGATTAAGGGGCTCGTCGGTCGTGGCGGTGATGGGATGCCGGAGATGGCAAAATCCAGTGAGGCTGCGGCCAAAATTAGGGTTAGGGTTAGGATTAGGGCTAGGGTTAGGGTCAGGTTTAGAAATTTGGGGATTAGGGATTTGGGCGTCGTGTCCTACGCGGCACCGAATCTAGGGGACGTGTCCGGGGTTATCGGGCACGGGAAAGATTTTTGTAAATGTAAAAAATAGTGGAATGGGTGGTGATGGACACGGACACGATGCACAACACGATGAGATATTTGTGGAAGATGAATTGTGGAGACAAATAATATGGAGGAGTACCTGCCTATTTATAGGATGTGGGAATTCCCATTTGGATAGGATTAGGAGTAGTTTAAACCCAAAATAGATAATTCACAACTTAATTTAAAATCAATCAAATCCAATCCAAATACAAATCCAATTTAAATCTAATTAAATTTTTAGTTTAAAATCAAATGGAATAAATTAAATTTTAAATATTTAACTATTTAAATAAATCTATAAATTCAAATCAAGATTTAAATTGCCACAAAATTTTCGAAATACATTTTCCAAAAATACTAATAATAATAATTTCAAAAATAATAAATATTTAAATATCTTTTTGAATAATAAAATATTAATATTAATAAATTTTGAAAATTAATTTAAATATTAATAGGAACTACTTCAAAAATACCTTTGAAATAATTTAAGATAATTAATAAAAAAAATTTTGAGAATTAATTTATACATAAATTATATCTTACGCCCTTTTTTATAATGATAAAAATAAAGTAATACTATATATTATTTTAAAACTATAAAAATGAAAAAAAAATATTTTTCTAAAAATATGTACGCTCGCACATATTCGCACTCGTCGAGCAATTACGAAAAATAAAATTTTGTGCGCGACGTACAATGCAACTACGCGACGTAAAATACAAAAATTTAAATCAGTACCAAATTTAATAATAAAAAATATAGTAAAATTTTAGGGGTTTTACATCCTACCCAACTTACAAGAATTTCGTCCTCAAAATTAAGAATAATAGGGATGGGTGGAAAGGTCACATGAATACGATCAAGTCACTAGACGAGGCAAAGAAACGAAGTTCAATGCAAACATGCATTAGAAAATCGCGATGAACAAATAATGACAAAAATTAAATCATAGATATGGCTAACTACGCTAGAAGGACAATGATTAAGGTTAGAGTTTAATCAAGATAACATGCAATAAAGAATAGTACGGTATCAAGAGAAATAATTTGAGGACTTAAAGACATGGTTCCTTGAGAGTAGGTTGGGGGCACGATTAAGAGAGCGATTAGAAGGTCAAGGTAATAGTTTGAGGACGAATAACTTGAGATGAGATTATAGTTACGTGGCTTTGGTCGTTGGCTAACTAGCTTGGTAATAGATGATGGGACAACTAGAGGTGATACTTTGGGTCTATCTATCAAGTACGAGTCTTCGTCTAAAATATATGAAAGATGAAAAACCAATATGAGTCCAAAGAAGTTTGTTTTCCAATACCAATATGTGGTTCAAAGACGAGTGAGTAATTCAAAAAGGAATTGTCAAGGCTGTCGCGGATGGGACTCTAGAGGACAAGTTTAGCTATGTCCCCCCTCCGCGTAGAACGATAGATAAAAGCGAACCAAAGTGCACTCGGTTGATCAGACCATCATGCACCGGTTCTGACTAGAAAATATGTTAGTGAGCGCGCGCTCAATAGCATGTGTCTTGAACAAGTTTGATAACGGTTAAACTTGCAAAACTAGGCTATACTAGCAACATTTTAGTCAAGATGGTAAAATGTAGGCACGAGAGATTAAGATTGAAAGAGACTAGAATTAGTTCGAACTCCTTAAGAATCTAAGTCTTGTTTGGTGCCTATACAGTCGACCTATTGTCTACTTGCTTAAGACTTGGTTAAGGTCACCATGAAGGTTAGGTCGTAAGGCATTCTACCCAACTTACAAGAGTTAAACTAGTGGGGTGATGGGACAATGGGTCATGTCCACCTAGTATGGGTTACCTTATTAATCTCTATCAAGCACGGAAGAAGGGCACGAATCACGATAGAAGGGATCAAACAAGATGCAACTCAAGGAGTCAAGCGAGAAGGCGGTTAAGTATGTGGATGAGATCCTAGACTCTAATCCTATACGCATGCTTGCTTGGTACGGTAAAGTAACCAAACAATTTATCTTGACCTGCATGGGCCACCACAAAAATATGTAACGCCCCAGTCCCAAAATACGTAGGACTAAGTACGTAAACATGCCAGCTGTATACATACGAAGTACATGGGCCTTGTATGTATACATAAACTGTAAAATGTAGTAATCCAAGACAAACTAAATCTCATCCACAATGAAAAGAATAATAATATAAAATCAACTTGAACATTTATGGTAAAATCGTTGGGCGGAGACAAAGTCCACTACCAACTATCACAATGAAAGAAATGTACAAGAATCGATCCATAAAATGGCAAGACGAACCAAACGCAATCGTCTTCGAAGGAATGGAGAGAATCACGGCCTTGGCTAGGATACCTGTGGAAGACATGAACACACACCTGGGGAAAAACCAGGTCCTCAGACGGACGTAGCAAGATACAGGAAGAACAAGCTAATATGAACTGTCAGAATAATAAAATAATATATAAAAGACTATTCTAGACACAAATATGTAAAGGAGATTCTAACCGCCTAATGTGCAATTTAGAGGACAACTTTCATGCGCATGGGTGAGATTTTAGGCTATGTGTACGTAACTGGCATCCAGTCATCTGTATCCGGCCGTAACGTCCAAAACGTCAAAGGGTATCTGGAAATATATCGCCACAGTTCTATCCGGAGACTGTGGTTTACCTGTTTGGCTTCCCATACGCACTAGCGACTGTCCTCCTCCAATATTTTCCATACTGTTCAAGTCATGTCCATGGCTCATCCAGTTTTGTAACTGCTTGAGTCTCTAAAACCCTAGTCATAGCAGTTACGAATATCTACCGTCACACGACTTTAAAGATAGCTAGTCAATAAGTCGTACCCCTAGTAACATGTCTTAAACCGTGTAGTGTGAGTGTCACAGCCAAAGGAAGATATAAGGATATCCTCCAACAAGAAGGTAGTCCGCTAACACTAAGTCAACATGCATAAAATAAAGTAACGACTAATAAAGTCGCTTGCACCCAAGTATGGCTTGGACGTGTAGTTTATAACAAAGGAAACTAACAATATGAAACAAAATAAATAATACAGAAAATAAACAATTTGACAGTAAATTAGCAAGGTATACTTGCCTGTTGCGACGACTGGTGAGCTGCCTGGTGTGGTACAATAAAGGTGGCACAAGATCGACTTCGGTGTAACCACTATGCAAGGTGACCCCAGATGACGGCACGGTCGGTTCCATTGGGTCCAGAAGGGTCAATTTAGCTAGGATTGATAGGAGGGAGTCTAGTTTTGTACGAGAATAAGTAGTACGATCAGTCATGGTCAAGAACCGATAATAGATGCTTATAGCATTTAAAAATATATATTTTTTATAATATTAAAAATATCGTATTAGTTAAAAATAATTTTACAAAACTACTTGAAAATAATTTTATAAAATTTGAAAACTATATGTTATTAGTCCAAAATATTTTTAGGCAAATATTTAATAATCTAAAAATTATTTAGGATTTTAAAACTAAAATTTTGAAATCTTTGTAAGCCAAGCCAAATAATTTTTGGAAGTACTAATATATTTATAAACATCCTAAAATAATAATACCATTTTTTTAGTAACCATAATTCTAATAAAATAATAATACTACCATGTACGCGAAGAATAGTGTACTAAATAATAATAATAATAACATAGATATATAAATAGTAATAGAAGCTAAATAACAATTTATAATTACAGCAATAATAATAATATTAATAATAATATTTTATTATGGAAATTATCTGCTGCCATTATAATAATAATAATAATAATAATAATAATAATAATAATAATAATAAATAAATAAATAATACTTATAAAGTATTTTTGTATACATGAAATTTTAATTAATATATGTGTGGTTTAACAAAACAAAAACCCACTAATTAATAAAACACACACCTAAAAAACCCAGGGGACTCTCTCCTGTAACACTTGGAGGACACTTGACAGAAGGGAACTCAGAACAAAAAAATTGAAATGGGGGGTGAGCGAGAGAGGAAAGGGGTTTACCTAAGGAAAATAAATTGGACGGAGCTCGGCCGCGTTGGGCCGAGGTCGCGGAGGCCAAGGCGGATCTGGGGCGTGCTCGGCTGGCGGAAAGGGACTCAGGAGAGAGAGGAGAAGATCGGTGAGCGGAGGCGGGAGCTGCGCGTGCGCGGCCCGGCCATGGCTGGCGCGGCACGGCGGAGAGGAGTAGGTCACGGCGACGGAGGAGGCGGACGCGCGAAGGGTACGGTGGTCCGGTGGAGGGAAGGGAAGCGGGACGGCGGTTGCTGGTCGTGGGCGGCGCCGGAGTGAGGTGGCGGATGGGGGTTTCGTCGGGTGGTGAGCGCGGCGGAGGCGCTGGGATGCGGCGGCTACGGCGGGGCTCGTGACGAGCTCGGCGGTGGCCGGAGAAGGAGGAAGGGTCGGGAAAGAGTGAGGGAGCGGTCGGCATTGCCGGTGGCTGGGTCGGGGGTAGACGACCACACGCGCCGAGGCGGCCCGGCTGACCTGGTGGTGCGGGAAACCACGGCGGACGTCGGTGGAGGTAGGGCACGGCGGAAAGTCGCCGTCTCATGGAGACGTGGCGGATCTGCTCGTCTCTGTCACGCCCAGAACCAGAATACTGGAGAGCGGGGGCAGACATAGCCAGCTACGTATAATGAAATAGAATCCATCTCACCATACGGTCACGGCTGTCTAGATATATGAGGATTTATCTACAATCCATCAGTCTCTTATGGTCATGAACAAGCCTAGTGTTTCAATCATAAGCAAGTAAATGTTACAAGATGTAAGATCACCAAATATACAATAGTAAGGCGTCCCAAACATTACATATTCAGTTGATCATGAAACTAGTCGTAACAAAATGTGAGGACTAGCAAGAGTTTTAGTCATACATGATCAACCCTAGGTTGCCAATCATGTTACAGCCCGTAGGCAGTCAGTAAGTAAAGGTGCAATACGAGCTAACACGTGCTCGCCGGCTAAACGCCTCAAAAGAATAATTTTACAATAGAGTGGGAGAGCCAAAAATAACCCACTCGTTGCCAGGATTCCTTCTAGTGGCCACCATCTGGCTGGAAGGTCGGTAGATCCCCTGGGGTTGCTCCGGAATCTGGCCATACAAAACCAGCTGTGTCAGATCCCAGAAAGAGCAAGTGCCACAAAGGAGGCTTCACTTAGGAACTAAAACCCGCAATTAGCACAAGAATATAATTACAAATAAAAGACATTAATTAAGGAATAACATGATAGGTGATATACGATGAGATAACCATGGGACTATTCAGATAACCAGGTTACAACCCGTAAACCAAACAAGGACCGGGGTTGTAACCCTTCGTCTGAACAGAACTTGGCTTCTCCCACCATTTATCGACAAGATAAATATAAGAAATCAGGACATGTAACAATCTTGTACAGGATCAAGGCAAGACTAGACTGATTGAACTTCATCCAGCATTCACGGCCAAGCAATAAGTACGGCTTGATACCTTAACTAACTAGGGTTATCACAGGCCTAGTTACTAGCAAGATGCAGTGAGATTGTTCCACAGCCACAAGCCCTGCAGACCATCCAGGTTATCCAGGTCGAATATTAGTACAATAAGGGTGCAACACATGACAGTGTGCTGGAAATGTGCCCTACTCGTCGGCAGGCTACAGATCCCAAGTGGGGCGCCCAGATAACGGGATTGCCTGTAGTTGAGAAATCTCTTCATGACTACTGGATTATTCTAGTTGTTAGCCTTAGTCGAATTCAGTGGGTACCCGTGACCATGGTACTCAGGGGTCCCCGTCCTAGACATGATGCAAGATAAGACGGGTTCATTCGTACAAGCACAATTGTCTACGGTGTCCAAGTTATTCAATCTTGTCATGTCGTATTAGCCGTCGCAACAGCATTTCGAAAAATATATCATGTCAGATTTATCATGTCAAGAGTGCGCCACGACGGGCCACTGTCAAGAATTATCATGTCAAATTGTCATGTCAAATTGTCAGGTCAAGTTATCTTGTCGGGAGTGTACCACGGCGGGTCACTATCAAGTCATGACATTTATCAAGGAGGGGAGAACTTGCGCAATTAAATAATAATATATATATAATATATATAATCTTGAAGCCAAGGAGAAACTCTACAACTTTCATGTTGGGAGTGGAGAGAAATTCTGACCACAATTCAGGCAAATAAAATATTTTAACAATCAAAGTGGACCCCATGCGGCCCAAAAGTGGGAGAACATACATACGGCCAAAGAGAGTGGGAGGCCACCCATGCGGCCAGCCAAAGCTTATGCGGCCAGAAAATAACTGAAGGGGGCCATGCGGCCAATCTAAGTTGTGAATGCGACTAAAAGCTAAGGGCCATGCGGCAAAAATAATAATATATAGGCCATACGGCCACAAGGTAAGCTTGCACTTAGCGAGCAAAGAAATGTCATGGGGCCCACAAAATACAACTATAAAAATATTGCCCTGCGGCCTATGCAAATAAGGCCACGTGGCCAAGCAATTATTTTCATACGGCAACTGCAGTGCTGGGCCAGGCTGGCAATTTAATGCATGCAAGCAATTGATAAATTCCCATGCGGCTACAATTAGCATTTGCAAGCAAATGCAAATATATAAGAGATTAAATAATACAACACTATATAGAGCCATGCGGCTCATATTCTTAAGGCATTAAGTACCAGCTAATGATATGCGGCCGAGATGCAAGCGAAGTGCTAATACATGCATTATTATGCATCCAATACAAAGCATTAAAATAATACATGCAACAATTACATGCATGCAATTCCATGCATAAAGCCTACTGTACGTTCATATACATGTACTAACAAATGCATTATAAAATGTATTTTTAAAGCAACCTTGCTTCATGTGGCTATAGGCATTAAATATGACTTGCTCCATGCGGCTACCTTAGGAAAAGTATTAACAATGCATTAGGAAATATATTAAAGAAAATGCATTAAATGCATTCTTAAGGGCTTATGCGGCTAGGCTTGGTATTCCAAGCCAAAAATGCACAGGCTAGTGCATGCTTCCATGAGTTAATGCATTCATTGGCATATACATTAAATTAATGCATGCATTGGATTATGCATTACAGTGGCATGCGGCTGCTACTGAACATGTGCAGTCTTTTGTGCATTAAATTATAATGCCTATGCGACTGAGTGCTAAAAAGGTCCATGCGGCTCAGCAAGGTCCCATAAGCCAAATTGGACAAAACGAAAATTCTCTGCAACATGGGATCATCAACTAGCAAAATATGCAAGTTTGATAGATCAAACTCCCGGAAACCGAAAATACCATAAAGCTAGATTTACAAGAATTTAACCATGGAAATAAAAAATGCCAAGTACTAAAGTGGGTTAGAAACACATGAGGGAGACAATGGAACAATAAAAATGGACTTCCTCCATGAAGCAAGGTGTCTTGCCTAAGCTCTCCACTCTCTCTCAGGTTGGTGAGGAGTAATGGTGGGGAAGAAAAAAGAGTAATGAGTAATAATGGAAGAGATGTAGTGCCCCGCTCATCGCGGTCCACTATGTAATACCTACGGCTTGCTGACTCAGTCTTGAACTGAGTGTTTGGGGAAAACCTTTGCCGGTATCGATTGATCACGGATGAAATGCAATGAACCTTTCCAATTGATGGATTGACTTCTATTGAAATGAATCCAAGAGTTTTGTTGGATGTTTTCTTTCGCTGCTTGGTTTTGATGAATGCATTTTCGTGTTGGTTTTCGATGATTGGTTTTCATTGTTCGCTTTCATCGCATTTCGCATTCACTCCGAATCTTGAGAGAAAGAGATGAAGTATGCTAATCAAATGTTGGTGCCAATGTAGGCCGCGTAAATTATTCGTGAACGGCGCGTGAAGTCCCTCCTTCTCTCAACTAAGATTCATCTTGGTGAGTTGCTCTAACCGGGCTTGCATTTATTTGTACGCCCTAATAAAAATGATCTCTAGTCCACTCTGTTGCCTTGTCCCTGTGATCAACGATACCTCAATAACAAAAAATAAAGAGAAGATAATGAATTGAATCATATGCTGGATTATATGTTGCCACTCTATCTGTTGCCTATGAATATGCTTCAAATGTTTAGATGTGTACAGACGAACTTGTATGCATTGCCACAGTAAGAGAATTATTCCAAAGCTAGGAGCTATAAGCTCTGTCATTGTTCTAAAGCAAAGCATAGATACATGTGTTGCCTAACAGTAGCCTTACAAAGTATGCATAGGTCCTGGACAACTTGTATACAAGGAAACTAGATCTCTCGAGCGGTTCTGGGGGCACCTGGAATTGCTCGGCCTGGAGGAGATTGTCTAGACACTACGAGGTGCAAGGGCCTCGGGTGTTGAATCAATGTCCAAATAGTGACGAGCTGAACCCATGTGTTACAGCGGCTAAACGCGAGAAATGACCCGTGGACCAACATGTAGTTAGGTGCATTTATGAAATCAGAGTGCATTACAACCTAACAAAAGATGCAGAATTCAAACAGTATGCTTTTACATCAAATGCAAATTGTGCTAACCTGTCTTGTGCAGGAATGACTGTCGGCGTTGGTAAGTTGGTTATGATTATTCTACTGTCATTGTTTCTTATGAATTGTTAAAAAGAACCTAGACAAGTAGAAAGAGCACTAGTAAATATGTAGCTTCACATGTTGAATTAGTGCAGATAATTGTGAGTTTCGGCGAAGAGCCGCTCGCCAGTACATGATGTGTGCTGACCCACGTTGTGGGCATCCTTTTCAGAAAGCAAAAGGAGACAAGAGGATTTCAAGTGAGGCACCGAAGCTCGTCTAGCCTAGTAGAGCTGTGGACTGCCTCGAAGCATCTTTTCATTTCAGTCAATTGCAAGTTTCCAGATTTTATTTCCTTTAAAGGTGTCTTTCAATTCCAGCTTGTAATAAAAGGATATCATGTATGGGCATTGTGGCTAATTTCAAAAGAGCGTTTCAAAGAGAATCATGTAGCCAAATTATAAGGCAAATCTGAGTTCGAAAAGCTTTGTACTTGTATTCCAATCAAGCTATCAATAAAATGAGTATTTCAATTTCAAATCTCTGTGTCCAACATTTGGTTTTCTGCAATGAATGGGTGCGTGCGTGTGTTTTGCTTAACTAATGGGTGCGTGCGTGTGTGTTTTGCTTGACTAGTTGTTTTGTGCAGGTACATGGTCTTGTGCAAGCACAACTTAGGCTTGCACGGCATCACGCCTTAGCGAGGACGATCGATCCCGCAGGGATCCAGGCAAGACGGACGACCCTAGCGGGATCGGGGCGTGACAAAGTGGTATCAGAGCACAGTTTTACGTCCTTGGCCTCTTGCAAATATCGTTTTCGAAAAAGTATATAAAGTACTTTGATGGCTTTCAAAAGTGTTACGATTTTGAGCTATGAAAACCAATGCCCCATACAATAAGTCCATAATATTTTATGAGACTGATAGAAGTTATACTCTTTTGTAGAGAAATGGCCCCTAATCGACCTGCTGCCTCGACCGATCCGATAGAACGGATCATGAGAATGTTGGAACTGCAGAGGCAGGACAGTGAGGAAAACAACCAAATACAACAGGCCCAAATAGAGGCCCAGAAGAAACAGTTGGAGTCATTGACTCAAATTGTCACGGCGCTTGCGGCAAATCGAGGTACCACCGCAGCGACTAAACCAACGGAAACGCCCGAGATTGAGCCCGTAGAGGGTGACGAGCCCCAGCCAGCGCCAAGGCACACTTCCTTTAGGCCAAAGGACTTTTTAGACGCGAAACCTCCGAAATTTGAGGGCAGGACATCATCCGACAAGGTGATGGACTGGATTGATAAAATGGAGAGTCTGTTCGCGTTCATAGGAGTTCCGAGTAGCAAAAAGGTAGTTTATGCCGTTATGCTCCTACGGCCGCGGGCGAAGGATTGGTGGAAGGCGAAGAAGCCGGCGCTGCTCGCAACGGCTAGAAATGGAAAGATCTCATGGGCCTCATTCAAGAAGGCATTTCTGGATCAATATCTGCCTCCAGCCATGAGCAAGAAGATGGAGGATGACTTCATCACACTGAAACATGGAGATATGTCCGTGGAGGACTATGAGTCTGAATTTGCCAAGTTAGCAAATTTTGCTGCTGCGATGCTACCCACCGAACAGACTCGCATAAATCGATTCGTTGGAGGTCTGAATGATGACATTCAACTAAGTGTGCTGAATCAAGAATGTGGGTCATATTCTCAGGCCTTTGAGACGGCGCTATGTAGAAGCATAGAATTTCACAACCAGAAAGACCATGCGCCAGACACTACATGCGCCAGAACTCAAACAGCAAAGTCAATAGCCATAGACATTTGAAGAAGGACTTTTGATTTATATATAAAAGTCTATTACATGTCTAGAAAAGGTTGTACAAAGGAGAATTTCTACAAAGGAAAGATCCTAAGTCTACAGCCAGCGGCCACCATGCGCCTCCAGATAGGCGCAGCAGTCACCATGCGCCGCCAGTTAGGCGCAGCAGTCACCATGCGCCACCAGTGAGGCACAGCAGATGCTATGCGCCTCCATCCAGGCGCATCCCACTATCTCTTCAGCAGCTCAGTTATGTGCATCCAGCTCAGTTATGTGCATCCCTTCAGCATCCCAGTTATGTGCCGCTCTTCCAGCCAGGCTCACCTGATAAATGCTTCGATTAAACAAAGCATTTAACCCTCTGGCTGAAACCAAGGAAGAGAAGAGCACCGCAAATTTGTGGCCAGGGTAGGCTTCGAAAGAGCCTCCAAAGACCAAGGAAGACCGTAATCGAAATACGGATAAAGGAGCAGCTTTCAGAGTGGACGACACCCACTTTGAAGGAAGAGAGAGCCTAGCACCGCCATTCCGATCTGCGGCTCTTCCGAAACAACGGAGATAAGGCCCGAGCATCCCTATCTTTGGATGCAACAGGCACCTTCCGCCCGCCTCGGAAGCCCTCGACTCCGTCTTTTGGATGTAACAGTCACCTTCAAGAACATCAACGACGACATGGCATCTCATCTTCACCCTCGGGAGCACTTCGTCAACAGAATGCACCCGAGAACCCGAGTTCATATTGGAAAGACGTAAGGGAATGAGAAGCAAACCTTCTCTCCATGCCACTATTTATAGGCCGGACAGATCAAACCCACGTGCCAAGTGGATGGCTCTCCGAATTCCGTGCAGTGAACTCACATTAAATGGATGAACCGGACGCCTCGACTTCAGCCAAACGGCTATTTAAAGGCACTCGAGAAGCGAAACAGCCGCATCATTAAAGACGTGTCGGATGCGCCGGCTGGACAGCGCACCACACCCCTTCAAACATCAAGCGCCTCCAACAGATGCGCTCTGTACCGAGCGCATCACAGGGGATGCGCCCCCATACGGCCCCATACGCTTAGTGGAACGTCAACCGACGCGCCCACTCAGCTGTCCATCGAATGTCACCAACATTAAATGCTGAACTGACAGAGTTGGCAGTACGCTTTCCCAAGTCTGAACGGCTGACAGCTTTTGCAGAAAACGAAGCGTCCATAACGTCAGCATCATCATGACTTTATTCCAACGGCTACTGCCACGTGGCCACTCGACCACCCGCATGCGCCTCAAAGGCCATGCGCCCAAACCCGCATGAGCCTCAAAAAGCCATGCGCCTCAGACCCTTCACTGATCCCTAAAGACGGAAGAAGGGTCTCCAGTTGAAGCTTTGCATGCGCCTCAAAAGCCATGCGCCCCAGACTGATCTCTGATCCCGAAAGACAGAAGGAAAGTCGCTCGCATGCGCCTCAAAAGCCATGCGCCCAGAACGGCTCGTGACTCCTAAAGGTCACGAGCCAAAATCTTATCATGCGCCCAAATCGTTCCCCCACCAAATCAGAGATCTCCGAGCCATGGGTCGACGACACGTGTCCTTTGACTCAACTCATCCAAGATCTCAGCAACAGAAAGATCTTCTCCCCTGCTACGTGCTGGCTCACAACAGCAGTATGAAGAATTCAACCCCGCGAGTAGGGCGCATCATCCATGCACCTCCATCAGCAATCTCCACGTGGCGTTCCAATGCACCGGCGCATCCTACATATGCGCGTATGAGCAGCCAACCTGCCCAGATATAAATAGAGGGACCATTTCCTTCTTACACACACACATAGATATACGGACAAGACAGACAGATATCACCAGAGAGGCAGATACAGACACTCAACGTCTTCCTCCTCTCAGCAAGCTCCAGCACCCAGAGCAATCTACACCTTCAGAGAACCGATAACCGTCGTCAGCCCGTCAACGGAGTCAACGCATTACCACTCGCTCCATTGGCACTTATGACCCAGATTAAACAAAAGTGTACTCCTAGGACTACATCTAAGTCCTATATTGTAACACTATTATGTTTGTATTAAGATTTGCAATCAAACGATTTTAATGGCAAACAAGCTACAGGTGGAACAGTTCCAGCAGAAGAAGGCGTCAGCAAAGACGCAGTACAGTCGCAATAAACCCGCCAAAAGATACCACGACGGCGAGAAGAAAATAGAGAGAGATAACCGCAACACAATAGAGTGCGAATACTGTGGCCGTCTGGGCCACATCATAGATAATTGTCGCACGAAGGCATTTGAATACAGCTACTGCGGCATGAAGGGCCACACAAAGGAAGCATGTCGTTCCTTGAACAAAGCTTGTTTCGGTTGTGGCCAGCAAGGTCACGCCATCCAAAATTGTCCAAAGAGAAATCGACATAGAGATAATACAGAGGAGCGTGGGCAGCTGCCAGGCCCACCGCCGCTCCGAGATAATCCGTACAATCAGCAGTTGCGGAATGCCAACACCACGACGAACGCGCGCGTCTACAATCTCTCCACCTTACTTGATCCAGAAAGTGGAGGTGAGTTTGCATCTTAAGTTTTGAGGACAAAACTTTTTCTCAGTGGATTATTATGTAGTATCCCGCTCATCGCGGTCCACTATGTAATACCTACGGCTTGCTGACTCAGTCTTGAACTGAGTGTTTGGAGAAAACCTTTGCCGGTATCGATTGATCACGGATGAAATGCAATGAACCTTTCCAATTGATGGATTGACTTCTATTGAAATGAATCCAAGAGTTTTGTTGGATGTTTTCTTTCGCTGCTTGGTTTTGATGAATGCGTTTTCGTGTTGGTTTTCGATGATTGGTTTTCATTGTTCGCTTTCATCGCATTTCGCATTCATTTCGAATCTTGAGAGAAAGAGATGAAGTATGCTAATCAACTGTTGGTGCCAATGTAGGCCGCGTGAATTGTTCGTGAACGGCGCGTGAAGTCCCTCCTTCTCTCAACTAAGATTCATCTTGGTGAGTTGCTCTAACCGGGCTTGCATTTATTTGTACGCCCTAATAAAAATGATCTCTAGTCCACCCTGTTGCCTTGTCCTTGTGATCAACGATACCTCAATAACAAAAGATAAAGAGAAGATAATGAATTGAATCATATGCTGGATTATATGTTGCCACTCCATCTGTTGCCTATGAATATGCTTCAAATGTTTAGATGTGTACAGACGAACTTGTATGCATTGCCACAGTAAGAGAATTATTCCAAAGCTAGGAGCTATAAGCTCTGTCATTATTCCAAAGCAAAGCATAGATACATGTGTTGCCTAACAGTAGCCTTACAAAGTATGCATAGGTCCTGGACAACTTGTATACAAGAAAACTAGATCTCTCGAGCGGTTCTGGGGGCACCTGGAATTGCTCGACCTGGAGGAGATTGTCTAGACACTACGACGTGCAAGGGCCTCGGGTGTTGAATCAATGTCCAAATAGTGACGAGCTGAACCCATGTGTTACAGCGGCTAAACGCGGAAAACGACCCGTGGACCAACATGTAGTTAGGTGCATTTATGAAATCAGAGTGCATTACAACCTAACAAAAGATGCAGAATTCAAACAGTATGCTTTTACATCAAATGCAAATTGTGCTAACCTGTCTTGTGCAGGAATGACTGTCGGCGTTGGTAAGTTGGTTATGATTATTCTACTGTCATTGTTTCTTATGAATTGTTAAAAAGAACCTAGACAAGTAGAAAGAGCACTAGTAAATATGTAGCTTCACATGTTGAATTAGTGCAGATAATTGTGAGTTTCGGCGAAGAGTCGCTCGCCAGTACATGATGTGTGCTGACCCACGTTGTGGGCATCCTTTTCAGAAAGCAAAAGGAGACAGGAGGATTTCAAGTGAGGCACCGAAGCTCGTCTAGCCTAGTAGAGCTGTGGACTGCCTCGAAGCTACTTTTCATTTCAGTCAATTGCAAGTTTCCAGGTTTCATTTCCTTTAAAGGTGTCGTTCAATTCCAGCTTGTAATAAAAGGATATCATGTATGGGCATTGTGGCTAATTTCAAAAGAGTATTTCAAAGAGAATCATGTCGCCAAATTATAAGGCAAATCTGAGTTCGCAAAGCTTTGTACTTGTATTCCAATCAAGCTATCAATAAAATGAGTATTTCTATTTCAAATCTCTGTGTCCAACATTTGGTTTTCTGCAATGAATGGGTGCGTGCGTGTGTTTTGCTTAACTAATGGGTGCGTGCGTGTGTGTTTTGCTTGACTAGTTGTTTTGTGCAGGTACATGGCCTTGTGCAAGCACAACTTAGGCTTGCACGGCATCACGCCTTAGCGAGGACGATCGATCCCGCAGGGATCCAGGTAAGACGGACGACCCTAGCGGGATCGGGGCGTGATAAAGTGGTATCAGAGCACAGTTTTACGTCCTTGGCCTCTTGCAAATATCGTTTTCGAAAAAGTATATAAAGTACTTTGATGGCTTTCAAAAGTGTCCCGATTTTGAGTTATGAAAACCAATGCCCCATACAATAAGTCCATAATATTTTATGAGACTGACAGAAGTTATACTCTTTTGTAGAGAAATGGCCCCTAATCGACCCGCTGCCTCGACCGATCCGATAGAACGGATCATGAGAATGTTGGAACTGCAGAGGCAGGACAGTGAGGAAAACAACCAAATACAACAGGCCCAAATAGAGGCCCAGAAGAAACAGTTGGAGTCATTGACTCAAATTGTCACGGCGCTTGCGGCAAATCGAGGTACCACCGCAGCGACTAAACCAACGGGAACGCCCGAGATTGAGCCCGTAGAGGGTGACGAGCCCCAGCCAGCGCCAAGGCACACTTCCTTTAGGCCAAAGGACTTCTTAGACGCGAAACCTCCGGAATTTGAGGACAGGACATCACCCGACAAGGTGATAGACTGGATTGATAAAATGGAGAGTCTGTTCGCGTTCATAGGAGTTCCGAGTAGCAAAAAGGTAGTTTGTGCCGTTATGCTCCTACGGCTGCGGGCGAAGGATTGGTGGAAGGCGAAGAAGCCGGCGCTGCTCGCAACAGCTAGAAATGGAAAGATCTCATGGGCCTCATTCAAGAAGGCGTTTCTGGATCAATATCTGCCTCCAGCCATGAGCAAGAAGATGGAGGATGACTTCATCATACTGAAACAGGGAGATATGTCCGTGGAGGATTATGAGTCTGAATTTGCCAAGTTAGCAAATTTCGCTGCTGCGATGCTACCCACCGAACAGACTCGCATAAATCGATTCGTTGGAGGTCTGAATGATGACATTCAACTAAGTGTGCTGAATCGAGAATGTGGGTCATATTCTCAGGCCTTTGAGGCGGCGCTACAGGTGGAACAGTTCCAGCAGAAGAAGGCGTCAGCAAAGACGCAGTACAGTCGCAATCAACCCGCTAAAAGATACCACGACGGCGAGAAGAAAACAGAGAGAGATAACCGCAACACAATAGAGTGCGAATACTATAGCCGTCTGGGCCACACCATAGATAATTGTCGCACGAAGGCATTTGAATGCAGCTACTGCGGCATGAAGGGCCACACAAAGGAAGCATGTCGTTCCTTGAACAAAGCTTGTTTCGGTTGTGGCCAGCAAGGCACGCCATCCGAAATTGTCCAAAGAGAAATCGACATAGAGATAATACAGAGGAGCGTGGGCAGCTGCCAGGCCCACCGTCGCTCCGAGATAATCCGTACAATCAGCAGTTGCGGAATGCCAGCACCACGACGAACGCGCGCATCTACAATCTCTCCACCTTACTTGATCCAGAAAGTGGAGGTGAGTTTGCATCTTAAGTTTTGAGGACAAAACTTTTTCTCAGTGGGTTATTATGTAGTGCCCCGCTCATCGCGATCCACTATGTAATACCTACGGCTTGCTGACTCAGTCTTGAACTGAGTGTTTGGGGAAAACCTTTGCCGGTATCGATTGATCACGGATGAAATGCAATGAACCTTTCCAATTGATGGATTGACTTCTATTGAAATGAATCCAAGAGTTTTGTTGGATGTTTTCTTTCGCTGCTTGGTTTTGATGAATGTGTTTTCGTGTTGGTTTTCGATGATTGGTTTTCATTGTTCGCTTTCATCGCATTTCGCATTCATTCCGAATCTTGAGAGAAAGAGATGAAGTATGCTAATCAACTGTTGGTGCCAATGTAGGCCGCGTGAATTGTTCGTGAACGGCACGTGAAGTCCCTCCTTCTCTCAACTAAGATTCATCTTGGTGAGTTGCTCTAACCGGGCTTGCATTTATTTGTACGCCCTAATAAAAATGATCTCTAGTCCACTCTGTTGCCTTGTCCCTGTGATCAACGATACCTCAATAACAAAAGATAAAGAGAAGATAATGAATTGAATCATATGCTGGATTATATGTTGCCACTCCATCTGTTGCCTATGAATATGCTTCAAATGTTTAGATGTGTACAGACGAACTTGTATGCATTGCCACAGTAAGAGAATTATTCCAAAGCTAGGAGCTATAAGCTCTGTCATTGTTCCAAAGCAAAGCATAGATACATGTGTTGCCTAACAGTAGCCTTACAAAGTATGCATAGGTCCTGGACAACTTGTATACAAGGAAACTAGATCTCTCGAGCGGTTCTGGGGGCACCTGGAATTGCTCGGCCTGGAGGAGATTGTCTAGACACTACGAGGTGTAAGGGCCTCGGGTGTTGAATCAATGTCCAAATAGTGACGAGCTGAACCCATGTGTTACAGCGGCTAAACGCGGGAAATGACCCGTGGACCAACATGTAGTTAGGTGCATTTATGAAATCAGAGTGCATTACAACCTAACAAAAGATGCAGAATTCAAACAGTATGCTTTTACATCAAATACAAATTGTGCTAACCTGTCTTGTGCAGGGATGACTGTCGGCGTTGGTAAGTTGGTTATGATTATTCTACTGTCATTGTTTCTTATGAATTGTTAAAAAGAACCTAGACAAGTAGAAAGAGCACTAGTAAATATGTAGCTTCACATGTTGAATTAGTGCAGATAATTGTGAGTTTCGGCGAAAAGCCGCTCGCCAGTACATGATGTGTGCTGACCCACGTTGTGGGCATCCTTTTTAGAAAGCAAAAGGAGACAGGAGGATTTCAAGTGAGGCACCGAAGCTCGTCTAGCCTAGTAGAGCTGTGGACTGCCTCGAAGCTACTTTTCATTTCAGTCAATTGCAAGTTTCCAGATTTCATTTCATTTAAAGGTGTCTTTCAATTCCAGCTTGTAATAAAAGGATATCATGTATGGACATTGTGGCTAATTTCAAAAGAGCGTTTCAAAGAGAATCATGTAGCCAAATTATAAGGCAAATCTGAGTTCGCAAAGCTTTGTACTTGTATTCCAATCAAGCTATCAAAAAAATGAGTATTTCTATTTCAAATCTCTGTGTCCAACATTTGGTTTTCTGCAATGAATGGGTGCGTGCGTGTGTTTTGCTTAACTAATGGGTGCGTGCGTGTGTGTTTTGCTTGACTAGTTATTTTGTGCAGGTACATGGCCTTGTGCAAGCATAACTTAGGCTTGCACGGCATCACGCCTTAGCGAGGACGATCGATCCCGCAGGGATCCAGGCAAGACGGACGACCCTAGCGGGATCGGGGCGTGACAAGAGAGAGAGTGGAATTGATATTTATGGTGGGAGTGGTGGTAGGTGGGAGTGGTTCTCCACCAAAACAAGCAAGGTCAAATAAACGAACCGAACCAAGCCAATGCAATTACCATGATGAACCATAAGCCAATTAAACCAATCAAAACAAAATTAACCAAAATTAACTAATCATGATTAACAAAAATACGGGTCCAAAACACGTATACGTACACTAAATACGTATCACGAATTTGGGACACTACCGTCTCTGCGCGACGTAAGGAGGCGGCTGGAGAGGTGAGTCTGTCAATTTTTACGGTGGTGGTAGTGATGATTTTTGTGGCGTGGGTTTGGGTGCGGAGATGCCGGCCACGACGGGGGTGGCCGGTTGCCGGACTTGGGTTGGTGTCGATCGGTGATGGTGATGGTGTGGGCAGTGGACGAAGGCGAGTACGGTTGCCCGGCCAGGGTTGGCTGGGAAACAGGAAAGAGGATGGCGGTTGTTTATGGTGTTGGTGGCGGTCGCGTTCTGGTGGTGGAGATCAAGGGGCTCGTCGGTCGTGGCGGTGATGGGATGCCGGAGATGGCAAAATCCAGTGAGGCTTCGGCCAAAATTAGGGTTAGGGTTAGGATTAGGGCTAGGGTTAGGGTCAGGTTTAGAAATTTGGGGATTAGGGATTTGGGCGTCGTGTCCTACGCGGCACCGAATCTAGGGGACGTGTCCGGGGTTATCGGGCACGGGAAAGAATTTTGTAAATGTAATAAATAGTGGAATGGGTGGTGATGGACACGGACACGGTGCACAACACGATGAGATATTTGTGGAAGATGAATTGTGGAGACAAATAATATGGAGGAGTACCTGCCTATTTATAGGATGTAGGAATTCCCATTTGGATAGGATTAGGAGTAGTTTAAACCCAAAATAGATAATTCACAACTTAATTTAAAATCAATCAAATCCAATCCAAATACAAATCCAATTTAAATCTAATTAAATTTTTAGTTTAAAATCAAATAGAATAAATCAAATTTTAAATATTTAACTATTTAAATAAATCCATAAATTCAAATCAAGATTTAAATTGCCACAAAAATTTGGAAATACATTTTCCAAAAATACTAATAATAATAATTTCGAAAATAATAAATATTTAAATATCTTTTTGAATAATAAAATATTAATATTAATAAATTTTGAAAATCAATTTAAATATTAATAGGAACTACTTCAAAAATACCTTTGAAATAATTTAAGATAATTAATAATAAAAAATTCGAGAATTAATTTATACATAAATTATATCTTACGCCCTTTTTTTATAATGATAAAAATAAAGTAATTACTATATATTATTTTGAAACTATAAAAATGAAAAAAAATATTTTTCTAAAAATATGTACGCTCGCACATATTCGCACTCGTCGAGCAATTACGAAAAATAAAATTTCGCGCGTGACGTACAATGCAACTACGCGACGTAAAATACAAAAATTTAAATCAGTAACAAATTTAATAATAAAAAATATAGTAAAATTTTAGGAGTTTTACAGGTTCGTCACCCATCAAGCAATTAATGCTCAAGTGACAGAGTTGGCAACACGTCCCCCGAGGACTGGACAGTTAGCAGCTTTTTCAGAAGACGAAGCGTCGCTGACATCAGCATCATCATTACTTTCCTCCGACGGTTACGACCCACGTGGCCGACCAACCACTCGCATGCGCCTCAGCAGCCATACGCCTGAACACTCGCATGCGCCTCAAAAGCCGTGCGCCCAGACTGGTTCGTGACTCCTGAAGGTTGTGAGCCAAAGTTTTCTCATGCGCCCAATCCCGGGCGCATCCTATCAGATCACTCTCCACCAAATCCGAGATCTTTGAGCAACGGGCATGCGCCCCGTGTCCTTTGACTCAATTCAGCCTATGAAGGGGTGCTAATCACCCAAGATCTCAGCAACAGAAAGATCCTCTCCCCTGCTACGTGCCAGCCCACAAAAGCAGCATGAAGGATCAACCCACAAATGATGGTGCATCATCCATGCGCCTCCCGCGGCTCCAAACACGTGGCGTCCCCACGTATAGGCGCATCCTACATATGCGCGCATGAGCAGCCAGCCTGCAAACTATAAATAGAGGGATCATTTTCTTCTTATGGACCACGTAATATACATACGTACACAGACAGAAAAAAGGCATCAGAGTTATCATCCACCAAGATCGGAGGAGACACTCAACGTCTTCTTCCAATCTGCAAACTCCAGCACCCAGAGCAACTCAGACCTTCAGAGAACCGAGAACCGTCGTCAGATCGTCAACGGAGTCAACGTATTACCACTCGCTCCATCGACACAGGGACCCAGATAAACAAAAGTGTTCTCCTAGGACTACATCTAAGTCCTACATTGTAACAATGTTCTGTTTGTAATTGAAATTGCAATAAAAAGATTTTAATGGCAAACAATAGCCACAGTGCGCTTGTTGCTCTTGGTGTTAATTATGTCCTCGTAGGCTGTCTGGTTGACTTGAACAACCAGAGTCTTCTGCGTCTTGCCGATCGACGCCGTATCACATTGAGTTGTCACCTTCTCGTCGGAGGAGAAAGTCATCCCCAGCAGAGTCGCCATTTTATTTGCAAAAAATAAAAAAGTTGTTCTATTACTAAATTTTAAAAAAGAGTACAAGAGTACAATTTGAATTCTGGGGAAGTACAACTGTAGGAATCTGATCAGAAGACGATCACTTTATCCTTTGGACTATGTAAACTTTGAAGACTAGAGCCTCTGAAGAATGCAGCAGCAATTTTGCAAGAGTTCTTGATCTCTGTCTGTGTGTCCTCTATCAATGATTGGCAACTCTATTTATAGAGTTCTGAAAATAACTATTTTAGCAGTTATTCTGATGTGCGCGAGACTGGGTTGCGCCACATTGGGTTGCGCCAACCTCATGTTGCGCCAACTTTCATTCAGTTATCAGTCGTGTACTAACTGTATTTAGACGCATGACATCATGTGATTGAGATGCGCGTGGTCGTGTATAGGATAGTAGACACGTCTTGAGAGATTAGTGGCATGTGCGCCACGTTATCCTGCTTTGGAAATGAAAATTGTCTCAACTTTATCAGGTTGCGCGAGCTTCAGTCAACAAGTTAAACTGCGCCTGATTAGACTTCGCCTGGACAAGTGGCAGCTTTTGAGAAGAAGTCGTTCAGATTGCGCCTAGACGCAACTCAGAAAATTGTTTAGATTGCGCCTAAGCGCAACTCATAAGATGTGCAGGACAGCTGTCAGTCCAATCTCCTCGAGCGGCACAATTCGAGGGATTCGAAGAGATTTTTCTCGTTCACTGTGTTGTCAGTTGTCAGTGTTGTCAGGTAATGATGGCCATTAGATGTCAGACGCCACGTAGACTTTGGCGCAACATAATTGGACACAGTCTGATATCAGGCGCAACCTGATCAGTGGCGCAGCTTGATCTCTAAGCTTCAAAACAGTGGCGCAGCTTGATTTTTAGGGCGCAACTTGATCACTGAGTAGTAGATACATGGCGCAACTTGATTTTTAGGCCATACACATGATATGGAAATGAATACAGGGGTACATGAAAATGAAATAAGGAATGGACAGGAAAGTACAGGAAAGTAGTACAGGAAATGAAGTACATGAACTGTAGTACAGGAATATAAAGTACAGAAAATGTAAAGTACAGGAAAATGTAATGTACAGGGATAAAACTATAATCCTGAAGTACCAGACATGATAAGTGCACAATATTGAAATACAACTAGTCCATGTGACCGGCTGGGGTGAGTACAGGAGCATGTACATGAGTACATGAATATGGTACGGCTTAGGACCCGCGTGCACGATACGAGACCTAAGCTATCTACATGAATATAGTAACCGGGGTTTGGTCACATGGCTTAGTGTATTTCCCCATCCGACACAAGTACAAGAACAGGAATACAGGAGTACAGGAGGTCGTGTCATGACGTGTTACAGGAATAGTACAAGAAATGTAAATGCACAAAACCGTAGAAAAGTACTTGTCTTGCTCCGGAAAAGTACAGGTAATCAACGGAGCTGGATATCCTCCTGTTAATAGTTATAAGTTTATTAAGATCTAAACAAGCTCTAGTTTATTTGAGATACACTAGTGATTTAGGTTAATTATTTATCCTATTAGCAATGTAGTTAATCAAAAATTATTCACAACAATTCTATGGTAATCCTCAAAGTATCCACAAACTTAAAAGGAAAGGGTGGTCAACAGTTATAATAAACTAGGATGCATATGATCAAGAAATTTTCATAATAATGTACTGATATTGAATCTCAGGGTCCAAAATATAATACCTTATGACAGTAGCTAATTAAGAGTTTCAATGTCCTAATCTAAGCCTAACACAAACATACTACTTACAATTCTTCCTTACCTCACTAACTAGTCCCCTGCCTCACTGGTCAGTCCCTCCTCTTGCACAGTTTAGTTAACTTCCAAAACAACCATCATGATGTAGCCTAAGAGTGTACCAGCTATTCCTTAACAGATTGGCCCAACTATATCACTCAAAACAAAGGCAACACAAGTCCCAAAATCTCAGGATAACAAAAGGAACTACACAGGTACATCTAATAGGTGACAGGTAATCAGTTACTGGTATTCAGACATTAAAACCACTAAACATGCAATCCTGACTTATACTTCCAACTAGCCCCTGCCAAGCTCCCCAAGCCAAACATATCTATATATAATCTTCAGATTATAGCAGTTACAGGTTTAATGTAAAGAGAATTTACCCTATTATAGCTGCAGATTATGAGAACCATTCTCTGTATTAGGAATACTTCACTGCTATACTTCATATGTCCAACATCTATTAGGAGTTGATCCACTCATTAAAATGTCAGCTAACCCTCACTGGAAGCTTAGACTTCAACCTGTCTGATCATTAGAGAGTCAAAGTGACATTGAACTAAAATCGAGTTCAAACTAGTCTAAGACTTATCAATTTCAGAAGAACAATTTGGGAACTCTCATTACTCTGAAATTATTCTCAGTCATCTATCGATTACAGGGAAGACTCCAAGGCTAAACTAGAAGGAACTAATCAATTTGTGAAGAACCAGTCCACACAACCATCAAAAATCAGTGATGTCCAAACCTGCCCAAGTACTCAGTATGCATCATAGTTCAGTCAGCTATAACAGGTTACTGATTTCTTGTTAAAGGTTCAAATTTAGAGATTTCTAATAGACATTCTATTTAAAAGGTTTACTCACTGGTAGCTCACAGAAAATAAAGTATTCATGTAGTTGTTATTCTAGCAGAGCATCCATTCCCTCACAGGTAATATAATCAAAGGATCAACTTGACATCAATCAGTGACTGAACCTTAACTCTCTCGGTTCAACCACTCACAACATGACTCTAAAAGAACAAAGCAACATAAGATAAAGATTAATCCTGACATTGCCTCAGCAACAAAACCTATCAGGTATCAACCTGGCTGAACCTATACACCCAAACAGTCCATAATTTAAATTATCAGCAACCCCAACCAGGGTGGAAGATGATACTCCACTTTCCCAGATTTTGAAATCAGTTATCAAGTATTGTTTTATCGAGCTTAGGAAAACTAAAATGAAACTGACATTAGGAATACTCTAAATGGATCGAGCAAGAATGAAAATGATAAGTGAAGAGTTAAAGACATCCAATTATCCTCCGAACTATCATCAAGATATCATTTGAGATATCAGTGATCAATTTGAAACAACATCCCAGTTATTGCATCACTGAACTGGCATTATTTTAAATAAACTATTCTACTCTACTCTACTGTCAATCCACACTTAATCTCAAATTGAGCTTAGATAAAAAGGATCCTTCCCAAACAGGAATAAGTTACTACTCTACTCGATTCCTAACCAATAGGTTCAATTTCTAAACTGGAACAAAATGTAATGCAAGGATGATGTATACCTGTAGAAAAGGGTAGATCTCCAATTGTACTGCTAGGACGAGTCGAAATTGTGTTCCAGAAATCGATTTGAGAGTAGGGAAACTCTGTTCAGACATTTTATCAAGCAATTGCGGTGTATCAGAGTTTAGATATGATGTCATTAATATTTGAATTCATTTGAACCAAAAATCTGGAAAACAAATTCAAACACAGCATTCATACTCATAATTCGATTAAAAAACACAAATCCTTCAATTCTCAGCTCAACGCTCAAATCATAATTCCATCCAATCGTTCCTATAATCGAAACAGAGGAATGCCTCTTCAACCCGTCCATGCCAATAAAACTCAAATTCTACCACTGATTTCAAATCAAAATCCAGAGAAATGGGATCGATACTTACTCGAATTGGTTGATTGATGACACGAGTAGATCGTCTTCCCCACCGCACGAAGAACTCGAACGATCCCACAGTCGATTCAAAAACTGAACACAAAATTGTGATCAAGAACTGGGAATACAACCGATCGGATCATTGAAAGAATTAGAACTTATACTTACTGTCGATCGCCGGAGATCATGTCGATCTGTTGTGTTGCGCGGGCGTCGTCGCCGTGAGTTGGATCGGCCAGTCGTCGTTCCTCAAGTGGACAGCTGCTCCCACTTCCATTGCCATCGCCATAGTCTCTGGGAAGAAGAAGGAGAAGAACGAGTTTTCTCGGAAGGGAAATTGAGATTGGAAATTAATGGGGATCTCTGGGTTTTTATAACCCGTTGGATTCAAATTGGCGGGAGAGTAGCAGTGGTTGCTACAGAGGAAATCAGTTAGGAAAGGAATTTCAAATTTGAATGCTCGGAATTGAGAGGAGTCCTCCTCTTACTTAAACCGAAGAAACCTTTTGAAATTGAAGGAATAAATTTCATGGGCTGGGTTATTCAGCCCAACCCTAAACCGAAGGCTGGCCCAAGAAGTAAAAGAATAAAATTTAATAACTTTTCATAAGAAATATACAAAATATTCCTTAACAAAAATCTAGATCACATTATTTACATAATCAATTAAAATATTTATTTACTTTAATTCTAAAATATAAGGAGTGGGGTTACATTATATGTATATACACGTATAACCTTGGGGTTATTTAGTAATGTATTTGTGCTGAGATATTAATGGTAATAATATTTTAGTGATTAAATAGTTATTTATTATTTACAAAGACTGAATCAATTTTGTTTCGAAACTCGTTTTAGAAATCTAAAATATTCTTATATTATTTTACCTAAAAATATGATCCTCTATGATTTTTCAAGATATTTATCAGAAATTATTTTAACTATAGCTTTCAAGATATTATAAATTATTTTCAATTATCATATATAATTCCTAATTAGTTTATAAATATTTTCTAAATGAAAATATGTTTCTTCGACTAAATTGTATATAAAAGGTTCCCCTCTTGGTGAGCTGTCGAAACCTTTTCCCATCCTCTCTCTCTCTCTCTTTCTCTTTCCTAATTCTTCCTGAATGAAGAGAATGGCAGGCTTAGTGGGTTTGGATTGTAATTAGGTTTAATAATGTTGGGCTTCAGGCCCAGTAGCAATTAGGGTCTTAAAAGGTTTTTGACTGAATATATAGTTATGTAGGTATATTATAAAGGAGCCCTATTGTCACGCCCCGCTCCCGTAGGAGCGATCATCCTCGCTAAGGCGTGATGTCGCACGAGCCTAGATTGCGCTCGTGCAATGCGGGTTCCATAACGGCCGATTTTAGCGGCTGCGACGGGGTCGTCGCAGAGAAGTCCCATGCAGAGACATTGGATAATAGCAGCGAAAATTTTAAAGCAAAACACAAGTTATTCAAAGAAGCTATTTATTGATATTGAAACAAAGATTACAAAGGGTGCAAGGCCAAGATTACAAGTCTCTCGAGCTCACTTTTCTCACATTACAAGTTCACTCTGCTCTCTCTCATCTCTCGATACAACGCTTGAGCCAGCGAAAGCTTCGGAAGGCGACGTCCATACATTATGTCCCGTATAAGTCTTGACTCCATGCGGCCGCACGCTTCGAATCGTCAAGGAACTCCGTGCCTCGACGCATCCAAGCGAGCTCTGCACCACGAGCTTCTACCTGTGCCTGCACATGAAAACTATGTGGGTGTCAGTACTCAACTGTACTGGTGGAATGAGGTCCTCGCCCACCCATACAAAACCAACACGTTTGATTTACTTTGTGCGTAACATAGTCCTTTTATGATTGTCTTACTACTCTTTCCTTAGGATCGGTTTTAGGACAGACGCCTTAGCCTATTTTGTGTCTCGTGACCATTTCGTGCTTGCCACGCAACATCAACTCAACAACGTTAACCTATCAAGTCGTGCTAGCCTTACGGCTTAAAATCAGAGACACAACTACGCGATAAGACTCCATTCCCGTGTGACCGTGCTATAAGTCCTTGTTGAGGCCGTGTCTCGCAACTCTATGAGAATCAATCATATCGCCGCCTCGCGGCCCTTGCCTCCTCGCGGCCCTTCGCTACTAAATTATCAACTGACCCATCCAACTTGTGAACTAAGTGTCACTCGACCAACTTTGCCTTGCGACGTTTTCTGACTTAAACTCAAGACAACTCAAACCAACTTATGCAACTTATATACGGACAACTCAAGACTCGATACCACATCTCGTGCCGAAGCACGCCGCCTACGTTGCAACCAAAACTTAGGCCCAATATTGTGTTCTAACTGTACACACACATTCAACTTAACTCAATCCAAAGGCACACATGCGGATTTGCCGCCATACCGACTCATCTATATGATTTGGTCACTGGCTCCCAGAGCCATTGTGGACTCCCTTTTAGCTGAGTATAGGATGGACCGATCAAAGCGGGTAGCTAGCCCCAATGAGCGTCCACCGAATACTTTGCCCCAGGCTCAGCTATCCTGCTCACATTCACCCGTAAGTTTCTTCCTAGGCCGGAACGGTCCTGCTGTGTCCCCAGGTTATCGTCCGAGGAAACAAATTTACCTTGTCGACAAGTTGTCCATGACCATACAAGACTCGAATCAAACTGACGTCTCACATAGTCAATCTACTTCTAGTGTTACCATCTCTTTCAGGGCCAAGTTCAATACTTCTCACATCTGAGACCTTGCCTCGACGATCCAGTCGCGAGCATTCTTCTTTTTTGCCCTATCATTTCACTCAACTCAAGAACAACTATTTGAAACACTTTCCAAACTCAATAAATCAACCGTGGCCCGTGCCTTAAAACACTAAATCCATGACATCGTGTCTTAAACCAACTTGAAACTCTATGTGACACCACCGCCCAAGTCATACTCTATATGACGGGTCTTACGATCGTGAGACTATATGGTTATATCCAGCCGTAGAACTCATAGGACCGTGCTTGCCACCACTCATGATAGCTTAACACAACTTGCCTAACTTACTGTGCAGCAACTTGACGAGCAAAGGCTGCATCACGTCTTACGTCGTGGGAACGTGCCGTGCACGCGTTCGACTTGAACAACCAAGTTATTTGGGGTGCCTAGACTTATGCCACAAGTCGTGCAATACAACTTAACCCGTCGGCAAGCAGAGGCTATGCCACGCCTTGGGCGAAGAGACCGTGCATGCTTGAAGCATTTATGCGGGCAATACCTATGAATTTGGCTAACTCTTAGCATTTGGCGAAGACCAACTTTTCCTTCTCCTAAGCCACGGGACGAAGGACCGAGTATCATTTTCAAAGCATGCCGTGCACCAACTCTAAGCCGACAGTTGGACCTTTCCATATTCTAACTCAATTCGACCGGTCGGGATTATTTTCTTATCTATGTGGATTCGTCTCTTTTATTATCAAGCCTACTTGTGCAAGTTGAAAACATACGATTTATTATGTGAAGGCAAAGATGAGGCAAGTTCACCGAAACTACCCCACCTGGGCGAGCGGTCGCCTTGACCGAGCGAGCCTTCAAGTCGCCATTGTATGCTAAGTCCGAACGTCATCGGCGTTTCGATTCCTCCGATTGACTGAGCGGGACGGGGCACTACACCTATACTTATTATTTAGCTGTTAAAATAAATTAGTGGTTGGACTTTTGAATATCTTATTGTTTAGACTGTTGGGCTTGTTTTGGGGCTTATATTTCGATATAGATTTATATATAAGTAATTTTAAATATGTTTTATATAAATCTATTTTCTAAAATGAACTTTTATATCAAATAGATTTTTAATATGGTGGACTTTGTATACTATGAATTGCTTTGGGCGTTATATTGGGCCAAATTTTGTTAAAGGCTTGGTATATATAAGGGTTTTTAAAGTATATTTTAATTATGGGCTTTATATATATAATATTCCTAATAAGATTTCATAATTGGGTTTATAAATACTTTCAAAACTAAATATCATTTTTACTAATATTAGTGGATATTTTCTTAAAGGTGTTTTTAAATAGTGTATATACTTCTAATTAAAATCCCCTTTTCATAAAACAAACTTCTATTAGATTAATCAAAATCGTGACTAGTCATACGTTCTTATTTTGCGTGATTTTGACAACTTCATATCGACCCTAGGCTAATCGAACTACGTTGGACCCAACAAGATGGTTGTTTCACCAGCAAAGGACCACAGGCAAGTACACTTTCTGATTGCTTTTCGATTCATAATAGTCTATACATTTCATGTTTATACATATGTCTTGCTGCTTGTTGACACGCTCGTTACACGGAGTAGTCGGAAGAAAAAATATCTTAGTAGACATGTGGACTACCCAGAACTATTCCTCGTGTCTTTCGTGGAGAATAGCAGCTGCACACGACACGTGCAGGGTCGTGACACCTTGCATCGTGCATTCAATGCACGCCTCGAAGTCGTGTTTCCATATTCTACGCCTTAGTATTCAACGCGTTATACTTATGTTCCTTCCTTTCGACTCGTGCAACTGAGGCACGCCTCGATAAGTTATTCAATTTTCTATCGCTCGTGCACTGAGGCACTCGCACCGATATAGTCTTTCAATGTTCTAGCATGCTAACTCGTGCGCGGGGGCACGGAATGACTTATGCACTGGGGCACTCGTCGATACAGTTATCCCATGTTCTTATGGCTTGCGTACCGAGGCGCTCGCCTTTGCGATATTCCATGTTCCGTAGCGACTCGTACATTTGTTGTACGATTCGTTTTAATTGTTCTATCTAGTGTTCGACACGCACTATGTTTATCTCTATATCGAGCCACGCCCGTGGCATTGATAGGTTAACTCAGTATACATTGATATATATCTTACTTAGGCATGAAGGAGTAGGAAAGAGAGTCAATGTCCCCCCACCTTGAGTCGATATGCCTTGTCGTTTTGTCGAGCCGATACGGCTCGATTTTATAACTTCGTTGCACGGCCAACTTTCCTGACGTAGCCATTCGAGCACTTCGTGCTTCATTGAATTATACGTCCAATTTGGCTTACCGTGCCAACGCCTCAGTCCGTCGCAAGGCGACGATTGGTTTCACGGACCCCTTTCTGAATAAGGCAAAATGTCGACCTCTAATATTTCAGCGTAAACGTATAGCCTGCACACGAAACCAACTAAAATCAATACTTATTTGATTCGGTCAATTGCCTTGCGTCGATTCGATTTCTTAGAATCTTCGAACCAACTCAATATTTTCCCTCGGGCCAACTTAACACTTGCATTGATATTACTCGATGCTATCCTCGGGTCGACGTAACTCTTTGCATCGATTTGTATTGATGCATTTCTCGGGACAACGTAACTCTTGTATCGATTCGCATCGATACGCAATCGGGTCAACGCAACTCTTCGAGTCAACGATTCAGCATAATGCACCATACGGAGCGGGGCATTACATAATATACCACTCAAAATAAGGGTCGTCCTCGAATCGAAGCCAATACTAAATTTTCAAGGGTTTCACTAGATCGCTCCACGATCTCGTCTCATTATCGTTTGGATCATACAACTTAGTTTAGTATCATACACATATTTTAGGCGTCCCACCAATATATGCATTTCAGCCAAGCTCAGTTGTAGGATATTAGAACAACGCTAACATGTAACTTCTTATTCTCAATTACTTACTACCTCGTACTCTCGATCGGACTTGGGGTCTAGCATAAGTTCTCGCAATTCTATTGCATATGCATATTGATACATACACGATCCTCCAACAAAAGTCAAGGCACACGATGCGATTCAAAAATCGTATTTCTCATTTTGTAAGTTTCATCGGGACTATTAATTCTATACGTCGCGTCAAGCCGTCGCGCATCCGATCACAACGAGTCTCCGCAACGCCTTGCGTTCGACGTCGCTATCCAACTATTTCTTATGTTTCACTTCGTATCTTATCTCGACATGATTTTCTTTTGTTGACTTGCAAAAGCATCAACATTCAGGACTACGTTTGCTAGGTGACTTACCCAGACACCGTGCTTAAATTCTTCCGACACAACTTTAAATTGACATTGCACAAAGGCCACAATTTATCCAACACAAAGTTTAATTCAAGTCGACAATGCTCAAGGCAACGACTCGCCTTAACACGAAGGTCTTTACGACGTGTCTTACATTCGATTCCTATCGAGTAGGAAATTTTTAGCCAAATTCTAAACTCGTCCGTCTCGCAACATCGAATATAAGTTCGATCCACGCAAGCTTAATTGTAAGGTGAATCCAATCTAACGACATAACTTGTAAGTCATTTCCTTATCATTCCCTCCCGTGCATAGCACGACTCTCACAATCACCTATCAGAATCACCAAGTCCGTTGGTGAATTTCTAGTTCGATCGTCGACCAACATAACTATTCAAGCATTCATCCGACGAATACTAAAAAACAAGCTACATCATTCTCAATCGAAAACGGTTCCAACAATTTTTGATCGCCTAGACTTATCGTCAACATGCACCACATTGTATTTGTTATCGATGCAATTTTGTATGCGACATCGCATGGGTCATCTTACGGTCTGCAACATTCAATTTGATTTGGCGGTCAAGTCTTCTAGGGTCAACTGTCCCGAAGCTACGCTCATAATTGTGGATCATCACCAAAGGACAGTTTACTACGAACCATGCTATATCTTATTTCGGAGCCAAATCACGTTCTGACGATTTCTATGCGACTACCCAATTTCGGACAACACCATTTCTATCGGTGCAACTGATGCGCAACTATCCTCTGAGTAAAGTCATACACTGCCGTCGATGATTCCGCAATTTACGAAATATCTACTCGTATCGAGTTCAAGTCTATCTTATTTGCGGTCGACACACGAGATGCTATAAGCATCGAACAATCGTCGATGACTTATCGTCTCGTCTTGATCAATCACAAAGTTCATGATCAACCAGTTCGTTCATTCTCGTATAGTCATTTCCGAAAATTTTGATATCATAGGCCTACCCCGTTGTGTTTTCTCATATCGTGCTTATGTTTCTTGGCATATCAATTTTGATAGTTCATATCAATTTCGATAGCAAGAGGGTCGACTTCGAATCCGTTCCAACGTCAACTTAACTCGCATCGTATACATCCAAGTTCGCAACGAACTTTTCCATACGCATCAACTCATTTTCCGATTCGTCGCATCCCGCTATACTTCGATCGCGTAACTGAGTTACCGATTATCCAATATTGAACCCTCAAGTCATAAGATCTCGTCCTCTAAGTTTTGCGTGTTTTTCAGTTGTACTCAAATGAGTTTCGCCGTAACGTAATCAACTATCTCTTGGGCACTAATTATCTGCATCACCCAACATCTTCATCGTAGTCGCACATCGTGCGATCCGATTATATTTCGTCTCGTCCGACATTTATCGAGATCGCAAGTCATGCGATTCGATTACCATTCACGTATTCTAACATTTTTGTCGAGATCGCAAGTCGTACGATTCGATTATAATTTGTATCGCCCAACATTTTCATCAAGCTCGCAAGTCGGGCGGTTCGATTACAACATTTCAAGTTTCCTATCCCGTCGATCCGATTGTTGCCTCATGGCATAATCGTTTCGCTAGTTCCCGTCATTCGACCGACACATAAATTTTCAATCGACGTAACATTCCATGATACAAGTCCCGCCTTACCATTCTAACCGATCCGAAGAACACTTGCATCAACATGCCGTCATACAAATTCTCAATCGAGTCTCGGTGCTATCCTGTCCGTTGCGGACGAATCTTCCGCAATTTTCACAACGCGTCGATGCAACCCATCGTACAAGTGGTATTGCATATACCACTCGGAATCGAGCCATTCATCGCACCGGTGGTATGCCATATACCACTCGGAAATCAAGTCATTTTTTCTCGCATACGTGGTATGGACAAACAATCTCTTCCGACTCACGATTTTTGCAGTGATCATACCGATCACAACCGTAACTCTTGATAAATCAAAATCCGACACAACTCGGCCAATGCATTCATTTGCCAACACAAGCTCGGTGCGCAACCGAACCGATTACGTTTATCGATTTATAACTTTTGTTTTCTTCCGTTGCATCTTGTGCAATAATTCATTCTCGATATTCGTTGCACTTCGTGCAGCAATTTCACTTTGATATGCGTTGCACCACGTACAACAATTTACTTTCGATACGTATTGCACATCGTGCACCGACTTATTTTTGACATTCATTGCACTCGTGCAACGATTTATTTTCAATATCTATTGCACCTCGTGCAACAATCCATTTTCGATATGCATTGCACATCGTACAATAATTTATTTCATTCATTGCACCTCGTGCAACGATTTTATTTTTGACATCTGTTGCACCTCGTGCAACAATTTACTTCCAACATCCGTTGCACCTTGTGCAATGATTCATTTTCGATATTCAAAGTCAATATGTGAATCCGTTCAACACATTCGATATCAACTTTCATTTTCTTTCAATGCATCATTTACAATCAACGCGTGGCAATTGCCGCAGCAATATTCTACGACTTTCATTATATTGATGCAACCAACATTTCTCCTATCGATCGTTGCAAACAACGAACATCTCAAATTATAATTTACGACGTGTTGCATCCGTAGCAACCAATCCTTGAATTCACATCTCGCAACTTGTTGCACTTACAGCAACAAACCTTTCACGACTTTTCCAGCAAACACCATGTAATTTCCAAACAACACGCGGCAAAATTACATGATTTGTATTAGACTTATTATATGGAACATCCAGTGCGGCATCGAGTAGTGTCAAGAGTGATTTGATTGGTGGTGGGCAACTCTTTGGAATTGAAACGAAGCAAGCATCCAGAGGAAATTGAGCCTAGAGCTCTGATAGCAATATGTCACGTCCCGACCCGGAATCACCCGAATAAAACTTATGGGATTCTTGCTGATTTCTGTCAGAACTTTGAACTCACTGTGATGGATAAGATTTTTTTTGTAGAGATTTGTTATGCCTACAACCAAATGCTTACAATTCTCTTACAACCGCTACGTGTCAGACCTCGACTGGAGGAGGGGAGAAGTGGTGGGGTCGGATGGAGCCCATGCCGCGGGGGGTGAGAGGGGAGGTGGGATCCGGTGGGACCCATATGTAAGGGGTGGGAGAGAAGTTGTAAAAATATTATAAGTATTTGGTTGTAGACTTAGCATTTTACTTTTTTTTTAGTGGTTTGACGTGAAATTGTGGGTTTGTTGGATTTCTACATTTATTTTTTTTGTCGGTCAGTGAAGATGTTCTTTAGTTATTGCTTCTTCTTCTTCTCCTTCTTTTGAGCAAATTAAGTTTATTCGACTTGATGATTTTCTGAAACCCCATAACAGAGCTCTCTCCTTCCAATTGCATTTCAATTGTCCGCTTTAGATGACTACGATGCTTACCTACTTCCCCTGTTCTGTTTTGTAGTTTTATTTTGCCGTGTTGTTATGAGAATGGAGGTGTCGGCACGATCGTTTCTGAGCATGTGCAAGTTGTACGATGGTACATGGTCCAAAAATTGGAAGAACGCCAAACCTTTTATCCTCTAAAAAATTTATTTTTAGATTTAGGCCTCTATATTTTTTAGAAACTACAGTAATATGGTCCTTAGAATTAAGAAAAATGTCATTCTTTTTGTGTGGCTAAAAGAAGACTATTTTTTTAGCATTTGTACGAGGTACTTAGAATGTCAGAAAGAAAATGCCCAACGGGGACAAGAAACTCCCATGATATGGATACACCACAAGAAAAGTAGCAAAAATGCTAGGGGAACTCATGAGTTTCTAAATTTTCAAACTCGGCCATAAAAAGTAGTATTACAACATTTATATGATTCCTAGATTTTCTCGACATACACTTTCAATATTAGTAAAATCTACGTTCGTCACGTCCATATTACAAATTCTTATTCTGAAAGCTATAGGAGATCAGTCCAAACTTCTTATGTGGTGCATTTAGATACATGTAACATACTAGTATACAACTTTTTTTTTGAGATGTCCGACGATACGCACGGGACTCTGTGCACACTGCATTGCATGCATGTTGGACCCACTGTCCTCCACTCCCACCAAATAAATGAAAGGAATAATACGCCCCCGTGGCTCGATCCACTGATCTTCCGCCACCCATCCAGGATCTTATACCTCTCCTCGGTAACCACAAGAACCACTCGAGTTTGGTACAAAATTGAATTTGTATGTAATGATTGATGCAATAACTATCTTATAAAAAATGATTAGAAAGCCAATCTTGAGATATTCAACAGATGGGAACATTTTTCCATAACTGGTCACATATTAATAAAAACACAAGGATATTCCACTTAGGTTCATAAGAAACTTAAGATCCACCAACAGATTAAAGGTTACACAAACATAAACATAAGATCAACACAAGAAGAATAGATTGAGACTATTATCACCATTGTTAAGGTTCTTCCTTCTAATAGGACTTCATGGAGATTGACAGAGGGCTTACAGCAATGCAAACAGTCAAGTCTGGCTATCAGTCATAAATATATAAGGCTTCACTGGCTGCACTCTGGTCATGAGAAAGCACAGCTTTCTCAGCTGAGTTGGGGTTTCCCCTCCAGGCCTGCTGCTTCCAAGCCCTCGTCCGACTTCTTCACCGATGCATACGGCGCTCTGCTCACCAGCCTGACTCAAAAACGAGACGAATTGTCAGGAGATTGAATAATGAGAATCGATACGGTCTCTGAAATTTTAAGTATGCAGGTTTTACTTCAAGGAAGTTATTGACAGGGAATGATTAAGAGGATCCAATAATGGTCCAGAAACATGTCGGGAAGGGAGTTATTTAAGCGGTCCAGAACATAAACGAAACAAGGTTTTACTTCAAGGAAGTTATTGACAGTGGATGATTAAGAGGATCCAATAATGGTCCAGAAACATGTAGAGAAGGGAGTTATTTAAGCGGTCCAGACAAGAAATGTTGCTTGTGTGGGCGCATGGAGGAGTCCAGGGACCATATTTTCTTCTGTTGTGACTTTGTTTGGGAGATTTGGAACCAGCAACGCAGATGCTTTGGGCTTCCGGCTACGCAGAATAGAGAGTTATTATCTGCTTTGAATGAGGTCAAAGCTCAAAAGGGAAAAAGACCAGGAGAGTACATACGACTAAAGCTGATTTTCGGTGCGGTGGTCTGGCATGTTTGGAGAGAACGAAACCAACGCATCTTTGAGGGCCTAGCAACCAGTATAATTATTGTACAAAGAAAAATACAAACTGATATAGATATCCTAGATCCAAGATGAACTCATTTTGTGTCTTAGTTGGGATAATAGTTCTGTAATGTCAGTTTTTGTTTTTCAATAAAATTTACCTTCTTCGGAAAAAAAAGGAAAAAAGAAGAAGAAGGTTTTACTTCAAGGAAGTTATTGACAGGGGATGATTAAGAGGATCCAATAATGGTCAGATGGGAACATTTAAGCGGTCCAGAAACATGTCGAGAAGGGAGTTCTTCCTTTGACCTGATTGGCGATGGCCGGGGCACCTACCCAATCCATTCATGTGGTGGTTATAATTTCACATGTGCAAGTAGGTGTGGGTTCATGTCAACAGAAAGGAAGAAACTGAGAAAGGGGTCCCCCGGTGCAGGTTGTTTTGAAAGATGCCAGACAGCGATTATCAAGTCTTCGTTGTTTTAGCATTCGCGTCCTTTTCAACTGTTACTCTACAGATCCGATTCTGATAATATAATAGAGCCGAAGAGACATAATTTTGAACCTGAAATTAAAATCTACAAGATCTCTCTTCTGCAGTCCATGTCGAACTGAAATGTTTTCCCCCTCAGTATCTTAGTTTGACGCATCCTGACTTGTTTTCACTTAATGGGCATCACCTTAACTATGATCTTCGTCCTTTGAACATGTCCCAGGTCTCATTTTAGATTTGTCAGTATATTTCATGGACTCCGAGATGTGGATGATGAGCAAAGTAGTTTCTTTGCCTGTGCAAATTTCTATAACATCCACGGAACATAAAAGCTGCCACCGACTGAGTTGGACATATCACATGATTCTCCTGCTTCAGTAATGTTCATCCACCATAAATGCATTTTTGTACAGACCGCAACTTCAACAAACTGTGGTCACGACTCCAGTGACCTCTTCGTCTATATGACCCTTACTCCTCCCCTCTTCCAGAGAGCAGCACTACTGCACTAGGTAACTGAATGAACATTTTTTTAGGCATGAATTATTGTGATTAATGCACCATCCCGACCAAATTAGCTCCTCAATCTCCATCTCGTGAATGCCACAAGAGACAGGTGGAGGCAGCACATAGGAAGCAGAGGCAACGTCCCCACTAATACTAAAAATGAAATAAATAAACGATATTTCATTAAGCAGCAGAAAGTTCGGGACATCACCCCCCATTGAATGTCTGCTTCTTTTGCCCTTCCTTTACAGACCATAGCTAGTATACAACTTTTTTTCATGTGTTCCTAACTATTTCAAGGAAGTTGCATTGAAACTAGAAGAAATAAATTTACAACTGGTGCAAAAATCCCCAACCTTAGCGACCTAAAGGTACACCAGGCCAGTCAATGTTAGCTACTCAACATCCAACTCGTGGACGAAGAAGCCCATAGGTCTCGTGCCCATGTCTAACATTAACTTTTATAAGCGTATTGCATCTATAATGTAAGTATGTTACATCTACACTTATTATGTATACATCTAATTCATAGTAAGCATGAATGGTACTCACTTTTATGGTTCTCCTAGACCTATGAGACCTCAACGCTGTCTTTTCAGAACCTGCCGTATGCACAAAAGGCTATTTCAGCTGGCATTCTTTACAATCCTTGATTTCTCATATTCTTTCGCCCAACTATTGCTTTCTTACAGCTGTTGAGAAATTCAGAGACGTGTCACCCTCCATCCTCTGTTCTAAAAGGCAGCTGCCTAGGCGCTAGACGCCGGGTGCCCGATGACCGCTTAGGTGTCCGCCTAGTCCCTCTGATGCCCGACTACGCATGTTTTGAGGTTTTATGGATTTTTTTCCTGCAATTTTTAGTAGATTTTTTTGGATTTTTTTTATTTTTTTGAACCGCCTACATCTAGGCGGGCTAGGCGCGACGGTAGATGCCCGCCCGACTAGTGCCTAGCACTTTTCACAACCTTGCCTCCATCCAGTCACTCTCTCATACTTGTATATGAAATTTCACAGGCGAGGGTGGTTTGGGTTATGGATGCGGACTACGGTAGGATTAGAGCCAAAAGATCTTGAGCTTTGAATCAGGAATGTGATTCAGGGAATTTGTAAATTAAGTTAAAGATAAGGTACTAATATCTTTGTAACTACACACCAGTTAAGCCTAACCCTGTCTAGCGACTGGATACACATGGCGTGGAGACCCTTGACCGGTAAAACATAGGGCCCTTTGTGGTTGGTTTGAGGTGACTATCTGATTTTAGGCCAAACTTGGTAGGCATTAATGACATTCCCATAAATTGCACTACCATTAGATTGAAGTCATCTTCTCCTTTTACTATAAAGGTAACAAAATACAAACCTAATCCAGTAATTTCTTCACTTTTGTCAAAGATACGAAATATAATTTCGTATCTTTCGCAACCAAACCTCATCAGTTCCCTGTTTCCCAAAAGTTCAAAGTCGTTCTGATTCATAAGTTGGAGATTTTGCGATGGTTGCTCCTTAGATCAAAAGCATGCATTACCAACAAGGTACGTATTCCTGGCTGCCAAGTGCCAACTGTCATCTATACGACAAACGTCTCTGTTACATATAGCAACCTCGGCCTTGGATTTGGAAACTCGTAGTCAGGGCCGGCCCTGGTGGGTAAGCCAGACAAGACTTGGGACTTGGGCAACCCCCTAGGCTCGGCATGATCCCACCAAAGGTCGGGGTCACGGATGACCACCAGGACCAGCTGACAATAAGGGTCAATGGGCAACCAAAATTAGCTCCAGGATAGGGGCAACCCAACCCTCCGGGTCGGCCCTACTTGTAGTTATTTGTCGGTGGAGCTTGCTCAGCCCGTAAAAGTTGCACGCAACCAAACCAAATGTTAGGGAATGCTAGATGGCGTAACGATCTAGGCCAGTTGCATTGTTGTGTTTGTAGTAGTAAAAGATCAAAGGGGAATGAAGTGGAAGTAAAGAAGGAAGGTATTCACCTGCTGCGGCGCTTCTCCAAAAACTGCTGGAGTGAATGCCTCCTCGCATGCGGGATCTCTGCAAAGCGACACAATACCCATCATAATAAATCAAGAATAGAGTTATGTACACAAATACAACAGGAAAATTATGAGGGGAGAGTGTAGCAGCAACATACCAGCCTGAAGCTTGCAGATAGAATTAGCTCCGGGACTAGGAGGCATCTGGGCCTGAGGCAGCCCAGCAGTAGCAGCAGCAGCAGCCGAAGAGCTCTGCCGCGACAGAGACCTAGTCAACGCTGCAGCTGCCGCAGCAGCAGAACACGTCGAAGGAAAACCACCACTCGCAGCAGCAGCATTCGCACCGGCCATCATGTTTATCGTAGTCTTGTTAACACTCTCGGTCCTGGATGCCGCCGCGGACGCGGCAGCGATCAGCATGATCGCCTGCGCCTGTTCCCCCAGAAAAGAAAACGCAAACGATAAACCCGTGCCCCGCAAAACGTACCGTAAATTCGTGTCGACAAAACAAAGACACAGGTGGGGTCTATTTCACCTTGGCAGGGGTGATTGCATCATACACACTGATCGATCCGTTGTAGAAGATGGTGAGCTGCGCACCCTGAGCAGCCGAACCAGGCGACATCGACGGAACCCTCCAAAAACGAAATATCGCGACAAAAACGAAAGTAAATGCCCAAAGATTGTGCACACATCACAACTACTAACAACAATTGTTCATGATAACCAACCCCATGAATCCAATAAATTTTGGTGTGTTTATCTCTATGATAGGGTAATACCAATACCATGATTCCAATAAATTGTGGTGGGTTCATCTCTATGATAGATAGGGTAATAACAATACCCAGGCCGGCCCTAGGGTAAACCGGACAAGACTTATGGCTTGGGCAACCCCCCTCTGCTAGGACAACCACCCAGGTCCAGCATGATCCCACCAAAGGCCGGGGTCACGAATGACCACCAGGACCAGCTGACAATATGGATCAAGGGGCAACCAAAATTAGCTCCAGGATAAGGGTAATTGATAAACAATACCATGAATTTTGGTGGGTATGATTAGGGTAATTGATAAACAACCAACAAACATACAAATTTGCAACATCTGTAATAGGGTAATTGATAAATAAGCAAGAAACATATAAAATTTGCTACATCTGTGATAGGGTATAACTGATGAACAGCTCAGTATGAAACATACCCATCATCAGGTATTACATGTCAGGTAAGTGGGTCTGGTTCTAAAATTCACAATAACTCATAAACATAACAAATTATTGAACCAAATTAGAAGGAAAAAAAAATGGATAGATGTAACTTTTTTCATGGTAGGAATTAGGTACCTGATATTTTCTTCTTCTTTTCCCTGTTCCTCCTCTTTCTTGACAGCTTCAGCCTCTGGTTCTTTCTGAGAGTCCAAGAGAGCAGCCATTGAGACCCAGATTTGAGGATTGATGGATATATATATAGAAAGAAACAGAGAAACAAGTGAGGGTTGGTTTTGATTGGAGGGGGGCTATTTGTGGTAGGAAGAGGGGGGAGAAATATAGGGAAGGACTGTGCTTGTGTGGTTGGAGAAGGGAAAGAGGGGTTACTGTACACATTCAATGCTTCTTTGCTTTGTTTGCTAGCAAAGTGAGCAAAAGGGGGGAAGGAATTTTGTTAATAGAAAGGAAAATGCTAAGTTTACTACCAAATTCTTACAACCTTCTTACAACTACTCTCTCCCACTACTTACACATGGATCCCATCGGATCTCACCACCACTCTCACCCCCCCGTGCTACATGGGCTCCATCCGGCCCCACCATTTCTTCCCCTCCTCCAATCGAAGTCTGACACGTGTCCGGTTGTAGGAGGGTTGTAAATTCTGGTCGTAGGCATAGCAAAGCTCTAATAGAAAATAAATTTCTGATATATCCACCCCCCTTCATTCCTATGTGCTGGTTGAGGACAGGTAGGATAGGACTGGATATGCAATTGGGGGCTGCTCTTTGCAAACAAACCTCTCTCATCGTGCCAAAGTAGTAAATAACTTCTTTGTTAGCGTTTCTTAATGTTCAACATGTGCTATTTTACATGATTCGTTTGTTGTTAGCTTTCGGGTCTGCTTAGATTGAGAGGGAAAAAAAAAAACAGGGTTAAGTGGGGTTAAATGAGAAAGAGTTAAGCGAGAGGAGCAGAGTCAATACATAGAACAAGGAAGAGTTAAGTGGGGTGTATTTAATAACTCTTTATTGGATTGGAGGTTTTATGTAGGGGTATCAACGGATGCTTATCGGTACGGACAGGACAATATCCGTATCCGAATCCGATTTTTTTTTTTGTAATATCCGAATCCGATCCGATATTCGAACGGATCTCTCTTTTGACACTCTGAATTCGTATCCGTCTAGTTTAACGGATATCGGATAATATCCGATCCGATTAGCCAAAAAAAATCGAATGCTAGTATTCGAATATCCGAAATATTAAAAATTTAGTTATTATCCGAATATCCGAAATATTAAAAATTCAGTTATTATCCGAATATCCGAAAACCAAATTCAATTTCTCTACATATTTGAGTCCTTTCTTCTTCTGTTGTAAATTGTAATTAATATATATTACTATTATATATAAATTATATTATAATTAATTTATGTAAAAGTCAGTTGAGAATAAAATACTTTAATCTTTTCTATTAATTAATATATATTACATATACATTATAGTATAATATATATAAAATTCCGGATATCCGAATCCGATATCCGAATTCGATATCCGAAATTTGTAATATAAAGTCGGATCGGATATTAACGGATTCGAATACCTTAATATCCGAATTTGAATCCGAAAATGGATAATATTCGAAAAATATTCGGATATCCGAATCCGATATCCGAAATTTCGAAAAATATCCGAAAGTTCGGATACGGAATCGGATCGGATTCGAATTTTCGACTATCCATTGACAGATCTAGTTTTATGTGAGAAAATGATTAATAAAAATATGATAGTTACCAAAATAACATTATTACATATGTCATAAAAATTAAATTTGATTAAAATTTTAATTAGAGCTTGTCAAAATATCTTCACAAATTAAGAAGCTACGGATTAACATGTTGAGAATAAGAAAAAATAGAGAAAAAAATTATGATAATTTATAAACAAATAAGGGACATTTATGACTTTTTAAACAAAACTCATAAATCACCCTCGTTAACCCTCCGATTTGGGGATTAAAAAAATGGACAAAAGATGGTGAAATAAACCCTCACTTAACCCTCTATAACCCTCCCTCCTAAACATCCACCCTCAAACCAAGTATGGTTTTATTTTCCCCCACTTAACTTCCCCTCACTTAACCCTCTTAACCCTCAATCCAAGCAGACCCTTCTTGTCATCCACTAAGGCCTTGTTTGGTTCTTGGAATTGAAGGCAAATAAAATCAATTCATGGCATTTTTTTCTTTGAAAAATTATAATTTTTATTCATTTTTCTTTTCTTTTTTTGAAAATGTCAAGAAATTTGGAAGGAAAAAAAAAATGAGTACTTCAATATGGAAAAGTGATTCCTTGCTTAGATGGATAGAATCATTTTCTTTTCTAATTTCTCTTCCATTGAGAATCACCTTCCTTTTCTTCTCAATTCCTTTGGCATCCAAACATAGAAAATTAATCACTTTCCTTTTCCAACCTGATGATTTCGCGAACCAGACGAGGCCTAAAGGTAGCTATTGTTGGTCGATAGTTATAATTGTTTTCATGGCTAATTAGTGTTTAGATCCCGAGTTTTATATCAGTTTAGAGATTAAGTCCTGACATGTCCAATTGGATAATTTAGATCTTGAATTATTATTTTTTTCCTATTATCTCCTGTTTTCTTGTTTGATAATAAATTTTTTCATATATAGATTAGGAAGGATATAATGGACAAAATGAAACAAAAAAAATAATTCAGGATTTAAACTTTACAATTGGACTTGTGAATATTTAAACTCTAAGATAAATCATATGTCTCAATTCAGTAACAAAAAACACTAAGATATGAAGAAAAAAAAATGGTCTCAACACTATATCATACATGATCATGAAACTAGTACAACAAATTAGAATGCTAGCACAAGTGTCATAATACACGATCACATAGCCAACATCGGTCTAAATATAAAAACATGTTGTCTCAAAATACGGGGAATAGACTCTCGGATACACGAGCTAAACAAGTGCCATGTGGATACACACGTATCCTGGTTGGATGAGTGTTGGAGTGGGTGGGGTTCCCAACCTATGTGGAGAAGACCCCGGAGTGCGACGAGCGCCGTTCGTGTGTCGAAGAAGCTCGGAGAGGAAGCGGGGCTGCTCAAAGGAGCTGCTGGAGGCAGGGGGGCAGAGTTCGGGCCGAACTCTGTCCCAGGCAGAGTTCTGGCCGAACTCTGCCTCCCCATTCCAGATTTTAGTCGGCCAGTGCTGGTTGCCCGACACAGAGTTCTGGCCGAACTCTGTGTCGTCGGAGGCTGAAGCGGATTTTAGGATGAGTTTTCATCATTGGATCTAATCCAACGGTCCAGGTTGGTTGCGGGATTGGGGAGTTATATTGAGTTTTCTCAACCCTAATTCATTATCGTAAGATCGCAAGTAACACACCAGTTGAGAGAGGAATGAGGCAAGAGTGCCATTACAACTTCGGAGAAGAAGGCGGAGGATTGAAGGTCGTTTTCGAAGGAGATCGTGTTTCGGGTAATCTCTACTCGTCGTTCTCGCTCTTCGTAGCCTTGTAATCATTGTTCCTATCTCTGAGTGTTGTGGGGATCCGATTTGGATCGGGAGGAGTTTGTAGAGGGTGTAATTCTTCTATTCCATTAGTGGAGGCTTCTCAGGGTTGGACTCCGATCGTCCCGTGGTTTTTCCCGCAAGGGTTTTCCACGTCAAAAATTCTCTGTGTCTGCGTGATTATTTTTGTGTGTTTGTTTTTGGTTCGTGCGTTGTATTGCTCGGTCCTCTCGCAGGTACTCTCCGGTTTGGGGAAAGGTTTCCGCGTTTCTTTCCCAACAGAGTGGTATCAGAGCTTTGGGTTCAAAGGGTGTCAGGAGTTGACAGAGGAACCAGAGAGGAGAGATGGACGCGAAGCCGGTGCGCATGGTGAATCTGAACGGCACAAACTATCATTATTGGCGGAGCAAGATGAAGGATTTGCTATTTGTCAAGAAGCTGCATCTACCCGTGTTTGCATCCGAGAAGCCCAGTGATAAATCCGAGGAGGACTGGACGTTCGAGCACATACAGGTGTGTGGGTACATAAGGCAGTTTGTTGATGAGAACGTGTACAATCACGTTGCCAATATTGAGCACGCGAAGACGTTGTGGGATAAGCTGGAATCCTTGTATGCGAAGAAGACCGGGGTAAACAAGTTGTTCCTGATCCGAACGATGATGGGTCTGCGGTACAAGGATGGGGCGTCTATTTCGGATCACTTGAGTGAGTTCCAGGGCGTGGTTGACCAGCTATCCTCTATGGGAGTCAAGTTCGACGACGAAGTTCAGGGACTGTGGCTGCTGTGTACATTGCCAGACTCGTGGGAGACCGTACGAGTATCTATGATCGCTTCTGCTCCAGAGGACGTGGTCAGTCTGGAGTTTGCCAAGAGCGGGGTGTTGAATGAAGAGATGCGGAGACGTTCTCAGGGCACTTCATCCACATCCCATCACTCAGAGGCACTTGTTTCAGAGAGCCGCGGAAGGGGCAAAAGCAGGGGTCCAGGTGGTGGCAGAGACAAGAGCAGGGGGAAGTCCAAGGGTCGGTACGAGGACTCAGAGTGTTACCATTGCGGTAAGAAGGGCTATATCAAGCGAAATTGTTTCGCTTGGAAGAAGGAGAAGAAGGGCGACAAGGGGAAGCAAGAAGAGAACACTACAGCGGCGGCCTCGGTGCATGGAGGCGATGTGATCGTCGTAGGTGATGAGGTCATTACTAACCTCGCCTGCGATGACAATTCTTGGCTGGTGGACTCAGGGGCTTCAGCACATGTATCTCACAATAGGGCACTGTTTGCCACTTACACGACAGGCGACTGTGGCGTGTTGAAGATGGGCAACGGAGATGTGTCGAAGGCGGTTGCCGTTGGAGATGTGCATTTGAGAACGAAGACGGGTGCGGTTCTTGTTCTCAAGGATGTTCGTCATGTCCCTGATATCCGTTTCAACCTGGTGTCGGTTGGAAGGTTGGATGACGAGGGATTCTTCAGTCTCTTCGGGAATAGTCAGTGGAAGCTTTCCAGAGGTTCGATGGTGATTGCCAGAGGAAGCAAGAAGTCCGGTCTCTACTATATGGAGGGGAGCGCAGAGGGGGCACAGGAGGTGAACGCTGTCAGTGATGCGTCTACCGAGTTGTGGCACAGGCGGCTCGGCCATATCAGCGAGAAGGGGATGAGCTACTTGGTGAACAGGAAAGTGATTCCGGGGCTCAAGTCTACAAAGTTGGAGAAGTGCACGCACTGTTTAGCGGGAAAGCAAAATAGGGTGTCTTTCCAAAGTCACCCAAGTTCGAGGAAGCCGGCGTTGCTCGAGTTGATTCACTCGGATGTCTGCGGTCCTATGAAGGTAAAATCTCTTGGTGGTGCTTCTTACTTTGTAACCTTTATTGATGACTGTTCCAGGAAGGTTTGGGTCTATGCCTTAAAGACCAAGGATCAGGTGCTGCCTACTTTCAAGGAGTTTCAGGCCTCTGTTGAAAGGGAGACGGGCAAGAAGTTGTTATGTGTTCGGTCCGACAATGGCGGCGAATACATCGGTCCCTTTGATGCGTATTGCAGAGAGCAAGGGATACGACACCAGAAGACTCCGCCAAAGACACCTCAGCTCAATGGTGTAGCGGAGCGCATGAACAGGACACTGATGGAGAGGGTGCGGTGTTTGCTGTCAGAAGCAAACTTGTCGGGCAGTTACTGGGGTGAGGCTCTTCTCACAGCTGCTTATATTATTAATTTGTCTCCTAGTGCTCCTTTGCAGGGTGATGTGCCTGATAAAGTATGGTACGGTAAAGAGCCGTCATACAATCACCTGCGGGTGTTTGGTTGTAAGGCCTTCGTGCATGTACCGAAGGACGAGAGGACCAAACTTGAGCCGAAGACGAGGCGATGCGTCTTTGTCGGCTATGGTCGGGATGAGTTTGGCTATAGACTCTACGACCCAGTGGAAGGAAAGCTCTACAGAAGCAGGTACGTGGTTTTCGTCGAGGATCAGACCATGACCAACACTCAGGATTCCGAGACGCCTTCTGAGGCTGAGGAATTGCCTGAGTTAGAGTCATTTCGCTTCGAGCAGTTTCCAGAGGACATCGCAGAGGATCCAGTTATGGGGGAGCCGGTACATGGAGTTGCTCCCAACCTTGATCATCAGCCTGCTGATGGTGGTCAGGGTGTCCCTCAGGAGGATGAGCATGCCGGAGAGGTAGTTTCTGAAGGGGCGGAGGCTGTCGGTATACAGCCAGCACCAGTGGCTCCACTGAGAAGGAGCAACAGAGATCGTCGACCATCTACGAGATACTCACTGGATGAGTATGTGCTATTGACTGACGGGGGGGAGCCCGAAAGTTTCGCAGAGGCTATGGAAGACGAACACAGGCAGGAGTGGATGGTGGCTATGCAGGAGGAGATGAGTTCCTTGCACACCAATTCCACTTATGATCTGGTGCGGTTGCCAAAGGGCAAGAAGGCTTTGAAGAATCGATGGGTGTTCAGAGTGAAGCAGACGGAAGATGCTACTCGCCCTCGATACAAAGCGAGGCTGGTAGTCAAGGGCTACGGTCAGCGGAAAGGCGTGGATTATGATGAAATCTTTTCGCCTGTCGTCAAGCATTCGTCTAGTCGGGTGGTGCTAGCGTTAGCAGCCAGTTTCGACTTGGAGGTCGAGCAGATGGACGTGAAGACGGCATTCCTCCACGGTGATCTTGAGGAGGAGTTGTACATGGAGCAGCCAGAGGGATTCTGTGAGAAGGGCAAGTCACATTTGGTCTGCCAGTTGAGGAAGAGCTTGTATGGTCTGAAGCAGGCTCCGAGGCAGTGGTACAGGAAGTTCGAGTCGTTTATGGGGGAGCATGGTTATGCACGGACGACGTCGGACCATTGTGCATTTGTGAGGTATTTTGCCGAGAATGATTTTATTATTTTATTGCTCTATGTTGATGATATGCTATTAGTGGGTCGGAATGCCACTAGGATAGCGGAGTTGAAGCGCCAACTGGGCGCGGCCTTCTCTATGAAGGATTTGGGCGCAGCGAAGACTATTCTTGGGATGGAGATCAGCCGAGAGAGAGAGAGTCCAAGCTGCTACACTTGTCCCAAAAGAAGTACATTCACCGGGTACTTCAGCGTTTCGGGATGGACGGGTCGAAGAAAGTGAGTTCCCCCCTCGCGGCTCACTTTAAGTTCACTGAGGAGCAGTGTCCATCTATCGAGGACGAAAAGGAAGATATGGAGCGGGTTCCATATGCTTCAGCTGTGGGAAGCCTGATGTATGCTATGGTGTGTACGAGGCCAGATATTGCTCACGCGGTTGGCACGGTTAGCAGGTATCTTTCAAATCCTGGAAAGGTACATTGGAGTGCGATCAAGTGGATTCTACGATACCTTCAGGGCACTGCCGGTTGGAGACTTTCCTTTGGTGGTGACGAGCCAAAGCTGGTCGGGTATACCGATGCTGATATGGCTGGAGATGTAGACACGAGGCGATCGACTTCGGACTACGTGATGATGTTTGCGGGAGGAGCGGTGTCGTGGCAGTCGCGGTTGCAGAAGTGTGTTGCCTTGTCGACGACGGAGGCGGAATACATTGCGGCGACGGAGGCTTGCAAGGAGCTGTTGTGGATGAAGAAGCTGTTGCAGGAAATGGGACTGAAGCAAGAGCAGTATACTTTGCTTTGCGACAGTCAGAGTGCTATCCACCTTGTGAAGAATCAGACGCTTCATAGCCGGTCCAAGCACATCGAGACCCGGTATCATTGGATACGGGATGTGATTGAGAAGAAGGACGCGGAGCTTGAGAAGGTGCATACAGACGACAACGGAGCTGATATGTTCACGAAGATTCTACCAAGGGGGAAGTTTGAGTACTGCAGGCAGATCGTCGGGATGACGACGTCCTCCCCATAGTTGTGAAGGGGGAGATTTGTTGGAGTGGGTGGGGTTCCCAACCTATGTGGAGAAGACCCCGGAGTGCGACGAGCGCCGTTCGTGTGTCGAAGAAGCTCGGGGAGGAAGCGGGGCTGCTCAAAGGAGCTGCTGGAGGCAGGGGGGCAGAGTTCGGGCCGAACTCTGTCCCAGGCAGAGTTCTGGCCGAACTCTGCCTCCCATTCCAGATTTTAGTCGGCCAGTGCTGGTTGCCCGACACAGAGTTCTGGCCGAACTCTGTGTCGTCGGGGGCTGAAGCGGATTTTAGGATGAGTTTTCATCATTGGATCTAATCCAACGGTCCAGGTTGGTTGCGGGATTGGGGAGTTATATTGAGTTTTCTCAACCCTAATTCATTATCGTAAGATCGCAAGTAACACACCAGTTGAGAGAGGAAGGAGGCAAGAGTGCCATTACAACTTCGGAGAAGAAGGCGGAGGATTGAAGGTCGTTTTCGAAGGAGATCGTGTTTCGGGTAATCTCTACTCGTCGTTCTCGCTCTTCGTAGCCTTGTAATCATTGTTCTTATCTCTGAGTGTTGTGGGGATCCGATTTGGATCGGGAGGAGTTTGTAGAGGGTGTAATTCTTCTATTCCATTAGTGGAGGCTTCTCAGGGTTGGACTCCGATCGTCCCGTGGTTTTTTCCGCAAGGGTTTTCCACGTCAAAAATTCTCTGTGTCTGCGTGATTGTTTTTGTGTGTTTGTTTTTGGTTCGTGCGTTGTATTGCTCGGTCCTCTCGCAGGTACTCTCCGGTTTGGGAAAAGGTTTCCGCGTTTCTTTCCCAATAATGAGTTCGATCACACGAAGAAGTGGCGTTCCTTCCAATTAACTGTGGGAGTTAAAAATTAATAATTGAAAAGGTAACAGGTGGCAAAATGTTTCAAAACAATGATAACAAAACATGGATGGTGGACAATGAACCTACTCAAGACTCATAGTCTGTCATTCTCCTGGTAAGAGTCATCGAGTAGAGGTGGCGGGAGATCCTCAGGCAGGGGCGGAGGGACATTAATGTTGCACTGGTAGCCGGGTGCAAGCCACTGAACCCACCCAGTACTCAACTGAGCAACTTTGACACAGTCCCCATATTCTATATGAAATTAAGTCTCAGTTTATAGCTTTGACACAGTCCCTATCTTCTATATGAAATCAAGTCTCACTTTATATAGTATATAGTTGAAGCCTATTGCAAATGGACTTGGAGAGATCTATCGAAAATAATATTTTGTCCGTAGTTTGTAACCGCGGACATGACCGTCGGCCGACGTGACGGCCACCCATTAGCCTCCCGTTATCTCCGGGTTCCACCCGGACCAGGGGGCCGATGGCCGGCCGCTACGTCGGTCGGCGGTCACGTCCGCGGTTACAAACCGCGGACAACGCAGCAGTGTCATAGATTTATAGGTACTATGTTCTACAAGCTGATCTTATATATCTTTCTAGGTTGTTTGGTTGTTCAAGAAAGCTACTCGGTTGTAACCTGAGGATACAGAGGAAATTACCAAAATTTTGGAACAGATAGAAGCAATTATATTCGGTGAAAAATTATCAATAACTAAACATTACCAAATTTTGGGTATAAATTTACAAAGAAATTTTTGTCGAAACAACGAATTTACAAAGAAAATTCTGTCGAATTTTTGGCATAAAATTTTAGAATCTTATAGTAACTATTAGCTAGCCCACCCTGTTCCAAAATCCTGGCCCTCCCTGTCCTTGGGTAAAACAAGAATTCACCAGTCATGCTATGAAAAATTGTGTAAAACTCGAAGGTAAACACAAGCACATGCACTTACTCAATTATATAGTATATACCTATATTTTTAATAATATAGTATACCTATTTTTTTAATAATCCAAAATCCTCACACAAAACCAAAATCCAGTAGATGGTTATCTCCTATAGAGAGAATAAAACTAGGGTGTGCTGGTTTGAGCTCAACTCATCAAGTGTGCTAAAAAAAAATTAGAGACAGTATGTTATAATTTTTAATATATACATCAAAGAGACAATTGGAAATCAAAATACCTATTATGCAATTTATATTTTATTCTTCAAAGTGACATACATACTCAAGTAGATAGAAACACTAACTAACTCGATTTATTCCTACCGAACGCAACTGATTCTTGTAGTCAGTGAGGAGAGGTATAAATTTTTTGGCTAGGCGGACGGTCTCGAAATCGAACCGCGAGGGAGACAGACGCGTGTGTATGAAAATTGCAGAAGTGGACCCAAATGACATGCAGTGCAGTGCGTACAAAGTTTCGTGCGTTATGTCGGACATCGCCAAAAAGAAGAAGAAAAACTCGATTTTTTCCTTGACATACAAGAATTTGGCAAGGAGCAATCTGCAAATAGTCGTACGTAGTTGCTTGAAGAAGATGGTTTGGTAGGGGTGGATGTAACAAACACTTAAAAAAAAAAAATAGAAACTGATGAAAACGTACAAAAGAATTTTAAAATAAAAAAATTAAAAAAATCTGATGGATAACAACCAAAGGCACGTCCATGGGCCCATGCACTCGTAGGACCAGCCAGATTGGACTTCCATTTCAGTCACGTGTTACTATTATTTTTCAAATATTTTTTTATATTATTTAAATATTTTTTAATATTAAATTTACAAAAAAAAAAAAAAAAAAAAAAATCTTCTTTAAGCTTCATCTTTGAAGTGCCGTATGAGGCCATCAATACCTCTCCCACCTGGCTAGGGGGTAGGGGCATTACTGTCTCGGATCCAAATTGTGCCAAGTTCCATATCCATTAGCCTTACAAGTTATACAAGTCTTGTTTCGGATCCGGGTCCTACCCGTATAAGCTTCAAGATGGTCGTACCCTACATGTAGGACTTGATATGAGGTACATGAGACGGTTGTCTTATACTGTATATAAGTTCAGTTATGAACAAAAGACTGGCAGACTCGTTTTAGTTCTTATAGTCGGCGTAAGAATTTTTTATTATTATTATAGGATATCTAACGTTATATACTTCAAGAGACAAATCAGTTAGTCGGACTAAAGAAAAAAAATGGTTGAGTTTATACGGGCACCATTTTTATAGTTCGTCTTAGAGATCAAAATCTAAAGTTCAGCACCACCTAAATGTTCGTTATGAAGCTCCGTTCGGATCCATGGTCAAGATTACATCAATATCCATATACAGTATTTTACGCTTATCTATACAAAATACAATAAAATTATATTATTCCTATTTTTTTATTTCCAACTTTTGTTGGGCACAGTCAAATACGATTATTTGAATACAAAACATTCAAACTTTTGAGGAGCTGCCTACATGTTTATGCTTATCTTTTTGATAAACTACCACTTATTATTGTTGTTGTTTCTATAGCTTTTAAAAGCTTAGAGGAGACTTCTTTTTAGAAGCTACTTTGTAGAAAACAACATTTAACTTCAAACTGAAACCTAACGTCCGCTTTGGAATTGATCTCGCTTTTCAAAAAGTCACATGAGCAAATGTCTATTTGCTTTTAAAAGTTGCTTTAAAGTTTTAAAACAACATCATCTATTTAAAATTTTCTTATATGTTGTCTTAAATTTTTTTAATTATTACATAATTTTTCTCCCACTTCACATAGGAAAACAAACGCATTATTCTTATAGAGATCTAGAAATATACTCTCTTTTTTTAATCTTAAATCGAAACGGTGAATAAATTTTTCTTTGAGGATATTCCTGAGCGTGGGTGGAGTGTCAGACCCTAGGCACACAGGGAACAGATCTGTTGTCCTCAATTTTGATGTACCAAAAAAATAAATCTATAAAAATGTAGGTCCCATATATTTTATACAACCAGTTGTTTCATATTTTTATACAAGAGAGGACTACTTTGGTAGAACATCTGATCTGCTCTCAGGTACATATGGAACATTGGACCGAAGTACCAATCATGGGAATCGTAGTATAGTATGAAGCAATTGAGAAACTCTGGTCAGTCACAATTATGCCTCGTTTTGTTCGCAGAAAGGAATGGAAAGAAAATCAATCCCTTGGCATTTTTTTTCCTTTGGAAATTATAATTTTTATTTCCGATGTTTAGAAATGTCAAAAAATTTGGAAAGAAAAGTAAATACTTGAAGGTGGAAAAGTAATTCTTTGCTCAGTTGATGGAATCATATTTTTTAGAAAATTTCTTGCATTGAAAATTATTTTTCTTTTTTTCTCAATTTTTTTGGCATTCAAACATAGAAAATAACCAATTTTTTTTTGGCATTCAAACATAGTCAGCAGATGTCTCTTCAATCCTTTGAGTTTGGACAACTATGATTCTTCTCTCCATGTCTACTTTGTGTACAAATAGAATAGGTACCCTAAATAGAGGGGGTTATTATTAAGTAAAAAGATAAATTACTTACTATTATCTATATTTAAACATGTCACATGTGTGTGGATTGGCCCACACAAAGGAAATAGGTTTGACAAAACTTGACAAGAGAAAAATTAGCAAGACACAAATAATCCAACAAATAGCACACAAAAACAATCGCAAATTATGTAACTTTTAACGTGATTCGGTCACATTTGTCCCACTCTATGGAACAATAGAAAAAGAAAAATGATTTATGTACCTCCAAAAATCCATCATCCATGTCCCTCCGTCACGTTGCCCTCTTCTATTGGCTCATGTTTTTCGCCAACCACTCCCCCTATTTGCTTGGGTCAATAAGGGAGTGCCATGTGGCTGAGAGACATGGAGGAATGTAGTTTTTGGAGGTACATAGAGCATTACTCATAGAAAAAATAACTTTATTCAATCAACAAGAAAATTTTTACAAGAATTACACACACAACACTGGAATATGGAATCACCTCCTTATGAGATCTCGGAGAGCTCTCTCCTTCATCCTCTTGAAGACTTTCTTAATGGTCTTCCAAGAAATTTTTAAGAAAATCCTTTACTTTTTGTTCAAGACCTCTCTCAAGTCTTCAGTGTTTTCCAAAATTTCGCTAACCAGTCCTATGGCTAGTGGAGATCCTTTTATAGGACCCCCAGTATTTTTCAATAGCCGAGAGCAATCTAGATCATCAATTTCACAACTTCACTTATCTGAAAACCATACACCTATTCTGACCAGCCTCGACTATGACGGTATACTCTCAATACTCTCTCTCTCTCTCTCTCTCTGTGTGTGGGTGGTTGGTTGGGAGGAGGGAGGTAACGGATTTTAGACCCCTCCGACTTGTTGGAACATAATGTGTAATTTGCGGTGCAATGGCAGTTTTTTGGTCATATGTATAAACTGTTAGTGTATCCCTTATATTATTTTAGCCACAACTGTACCCCTGACACTGTTTTGGCTACTGACAAGATCATGTATCGACTCATGTCAGACTTCTCCGATGTCTCGTACGGTGTCCGTCGCACTCCATAGTAAACACGAGTCATACCCCAACGAGAGGCTGAGCATTAAGATAGTAGCGGTGCTGGTGTTTATAGCCCCCACCCTCTTTCTCGTATGAAAATATTGAAATATACAGTAAAAAGGAAAACGTAACGTAATACCAGAAAGACGATGTAAAACAATTGACAACACAAAAACTACATAAAAATGGAGAGCATAAAATACTCTTGGCTATGTCTAGTTATATCTTATTTCTTTTTTCTACCTAATATTAATAGCGTGCTTGACTTCTTTATTATAAATTAAATAATAAAATCAATAGCAATAGAGTTGCACACAAAATCAATAATATATAAATAAGCACAAAATCAACAATACATCAACACAATCTATTAAAGTCCAACATAGGTACTATAGGTCCTTTTCTTTCTTTTGATGGGTTTTGCATAATTGAGCTTTTAGAGCACGAGAAAAACAAGTTGCTCCAACCACAAGGAAACATTATTTTCGTTATGACCCTACCCACTTCTTCAAAGTTGTACCAAGTAATAGATCTTGAAGATCGATACCAAACTCCATGCACCGTTGGAAAAGGAAAGAAGGATTTTTTTTTTTTTTTAGATGTTCGACGTTACGTACGAAATTTTTGTGCAAGCTATATTGTATTATCGTTTTTATAAATGGAAGAAATAATACGTTCTCTTGACTTGATCCACTAATATTATGTCGTCCAGCCGAAATTTTATCTATATTTTCGATAACTACAAGGGTCATTCGAGTTCAACAAGACAAAAGAAGAAGAAATTGTTGGTCAATTTGGATGCCACATACTTACTTTAATACTAAATGTTACAACGTACAATGCATCAAATTTCAACTAAATAATATGTACGTACGTGTTGCGGAGAATCATGAGCAATGTTGCAAAAACTGGACCGGACCGGCGGTTGGACCGGGTCCAACCGGTTTAAGCCAAAAAATCGGTCCGGTTCGAGTAAAATCGGGTCTTTTAAAGAACCGTCGATTTTTTGTCAAAACCGGATTCAACCGGTGAACCGGCCGAACCGGTTCACAATTGAACATGCCAATTTTGATTTTTTTTATTTATAAAAAAAAATTCAAAATAATTTATCATGTGAAATTTGGACCATTTGATTGTTGATTTGGTTTTAATCAACCTTATAGTTGTAAAATTAAACCAAACCAACATACTTATGACCAAATCAAACTAAACCAAGAAGTAAATATGGATATATTACCTATTTGAACCAAATCAAATCAAACCAAACCAAGTCTATTGAATTCCAATTGAATCTCGGTCCGATCTATACCAAAAAATATTGGCGCGATTATCGGTCCGATTTTTGAAACATTGATCTTGAGGATGATTAGTTCTTAAAGGACACGTGTCGATAATTTGACGGCTCCGATGCTTTTGGTTGAAAAGTTAGGTTTAATGATTGACTACGTCTTAACCGAACATGTTGATGTATGACTACGTCTTAACAGAAGAGTAGTACATGAACATACATCACATAAGAGTCGCAAATATTATCAATTAGCATATAATTAGAGTCGAAAGTTTGTTAATTAAACGATCTTGAGAGTGCACTAGCTCGATCTGTTAAGTTATGAGTATCTCGAAGATTTCTGTGACTTTATCAATCTCATGCTCGATCCCTGATGGGTTCGTTCAAGATTGATCGAAAACCTAAAAAATCTAAAATCGAAATCCAACTGAGCCAGAACTGAAATCGAACCGAATAATCAATTCGGTTTGTTCGGTTGTAATATTTCTATTATTTAATGGGTCGGATCCAAAGTTGGAACCGTGATTAAATTATACTAAGAATTAAATTTTTACATACACATTTGTTTTATTTCAAATTTGTGTCCAAAGTTAGATTACTTGTTAATTTATCAACGTTGGACTTCAAAATATATACATAGAATTATTGTTTTTAAAATATACACGTTTTGAATCACAAAATATGTATAAAATTAAGAATATTTGCATAATTGTAAACTGAAACCGAATATTTTTTTTTTTACTATTTTCAAAACCTAAAGCGTACCAAAATTTTTTTCCAAACTGAACCGAATCTCTTATTCGCTTTAGTTATGTTCGATTTTCGATCCAAAATAGAATAATACACGATATTCCTACAAATCTCTCTCCCTCTTTACTTTTTCATGAAAAATAAATTCAATATTTTCATATCCATGTTTGTTTATGGGAAAAAAAGGTCCAATTTTTTTATCCATTCCCATATTTAGTTCAGACATGAATGAAAATATTATTTTTTAATTTTTTGCAAATACCATTTTATTAATCCTATGTTACTAACTCATATAGTGATCGAGGTACTACCGTAAACAGAAATATAATTAATGCACCCAACCAACATTCCTATAAAACAAAAATATTTTCAGGGGGGGACTGGGTTTTACTTTGGATTTCATAGATGCGGGAAACTGAAGTATTCCAATTTCCAATCTCAGACTTATCAAACATGGGATAAGGAACCAAAAAACATATTTTCAAACCTCCAAATCTTAGAACCAAACAACGCCTAAAATGTTACAGCTAATGGTGTGATGAGAATGAAGAAGATTGGTTATTAGGAAGTTCTATGATCATGGTATCGAGGCCTTGTATTTTGTGTCTTCCTTTTGGACGGTGTCCGACGTAACACTCCAGACTTTTTATCTCTAACTTTCGCCGTAAATAAAAGAAATAATACGTTCCCTTGGCTCGATCCATTGATCTTCGCCATCCAACCAGAGCTTGTGTGCCTCTTCCCGTTGACCACAAGAGTCACTCGGGTTCGGCAGACATTCCACCCATTTTGACGACTAACCTAAAACCACAATCGTATTTATTATTTTGTCGGATATAAAAAAAGAGAGACCGATAGCTGCCACAACAATGGATCTAGTACATATATATAAAGCATTCACTTGGGTTGGAGATCATTCCCCTTGGGTCAATTATTTTTTAGAGCGTTTGTGGGCCTATGGATGGATTTTGATTTTGGCCCGCACGACATGGGCTACCTATGGCCCACTGCAGATATCCAGCATTCCTTTTTTTTTTTTTTTTGTTGCTAAATATCCAACATTCCGTTGGACTTCTAAATCTTTTGAAAAAAAGAACTTTATTTTATTTTATTTAATTTATTTCGAGAAATTATTCAGTCACAAGCGTTGTTACTTCTTCGGAGAATCGACAGGTCCCTCTACTCTTCATAAGGAGACTTGAAAATAACTAGCCATATAAGCCGTATGTATATAATTAAGTATTTAAAATTTTTAAAAATAAATAAATTCTAACTAATTATTTAGCAACCTAATATTATCTAATAATAGTCAAACATCTATAACTTATGTTGTCAAGATGGAAGACATTTTTCTTTGGCTAGGTGAGTTCGATTCGACGAAGTAGTACTATTTATAACAAAATTTAATTAATTTTCTTAATATTTTTTTTTTGTATATGTAATGTACGCTACAATGACGTCCAATTAGGGGTGAACGTTCAATTTATTTGATTTTAATCGAACCGAAATAGACAAAATTAAATCAACTAAAAATTTAAAAATAAATTCGAACTATAATTAGTCATAACCGAAATTGAATAATGTTGAGTATAAGCAAGCTGCGTTGACTATTCTGCAACCTTAAAATTCAGCTGTCATATTAGTAGAAATTTCCAAAAATAACATAAGCTATGAGCAAAACCTGATCTTAGAAGCAACTTAAGGTCATTAAAAAAAAATGAAAACATGAAGACAGAATTACTCACTTCTTCTTCTTTTTCTTTTTTATTGTTATTTTTAATTTGTCAATTATAAATGATCCAAATTCTAACGTTTGTCATTTTCGAACCCAAATTCTAATTTTCACATATATATATATATATATATATATATATATATATATATATATATATGAGCCCATATTACTAAATAATCCTAAATACATAAGGATATTTAGTAATAGGGTCTTACGTATATATGAAAATTAGGATTTGGGCCTCGAAAATGACCAATGTTAGACGTTGGATCTCGAAATCGCTGTTCATTAGCATACTTGAACAGTGATTTCAAGATCTAAACTCTAACGTTGCTCATTTTTGAGACCAAAATCCTAATTTTTATATATATGTGAGATCCTATTACTAAATAACCCTATAAATATACCAAATTTCTTAATATCAAACTAAATGAAAATTAAGAACACGTGAGTTCTTTATAAGAATGTGTGTTTAGAAATGTAAATTTTGTAGGCATCTCAAATTTTATTTGAGGACAGTCTAAATTTTTTCAGCAAAATTACAAATCTGCCACTCTCATTTGTTACTTGAGACTAATCCAATCTTCTTCAGGACTGCCAATACACCAAGTAGGACAGTCATACTTAGTGTCCAAACAGAGAGTTTAGATATGATTGTCCTAACATGAAGTAGTTTGTGGGCAATCCTACTAAATGTTAGGACTGCCAACTCTGCTCGTCGTTCGTGCCCCTGTGGCAGTCCTATCTGCAAAGTCGTCTGTGCCCCCGTCGGCATCCTCGCCCCCGCTGGCGTCCGCGTCCCCGTCGGTGTCTGTCGCTGCAGAGCCCCCCGTTCGCGACCCCCGACTAGTCCCCGACTCCGGCGACTCTGAAAACTCGAGGGTTGGGCAACCCAAGTAAAATTGGGGCATCCTGAATAAAAGTTTCACCAAGCTGGACTGTCCTGAAATAAGGGCTGTATTCAAGTAAAATTTGGAGTGTCTATAGAATTTATCTTTGTTTTTTCTAAGGGCACCACAAAATTTACTTGGGGGCAGCCCTTACTTGGGGGTAGCCCAAGCACCTGAAGATTTTGCTTGGGGGCACCCACAATTTGCTTGGGGGCAGCCCAATATTAGGGTTTTTCTCTCTCCTCTCTCCTCCTCCTCCTCCTCCTTCCTCCAGCGGCGTTCCTCCCTCTCAAGGACCTCCGGTTCGTGCACTCCCCCCACGAAGGCCGCACCTGGTTCATGAGCTCGCTCGAGGACGATTGGGGGACGCTCGACCAACCGGCCCACATCTACTTCTCGTCGCCCAACTCCAAGAACAGGCTCCTTTGCCTCTCAGCCCACAACCACAGCGACAGCGCTAGCAACTCCTACGCGCTGGCCTTCTCCGGCGCGCTCCCTCGCAACGCGACGCTCCTCGGGGGGCTCACCTTCGTCTCCGACACCCTCTACGACTACCGCAACCTCTGGCACGGGCTCTCGGCGCTGGTCCCCTTCGCCGCGTGGCACGAGAGCGACGGATGCGCCAGGCCTGACAGGTGGGTTCCTTCCCATATGCTGCTGCTTCTTCTTCTTCTTCTTCTCCGAGGACTGCCAGCAAGTTGGCAGTCCTACTTGCTGGAAAAAATTGGACTAGCCCCAAGTAAAAAAATGGATGGCAAACTTGTAATTTTTTTTGAATATTTTTGGGCTAGCCCCAAGTAAAAAGTGTGGTGCCTTAGAAAAAACCTTTATCTTTAGAAACTAACTTAGTCATGGACCCCACCACATAGTTTTGGATCCGCATTATACATGACAAATGGGTCCTATACAATCCGACCCGCAACCCGTTATCAACCTCCAAATTTCTCCAGTCTCTTCGACTTCACTCTCCTCCTCCTCCAAATCCCCCCCAAATTGAGGGAAAAAGAACTAGGGTTTCTCGATCTCGAGCTCGCCATGCTCTGATGTCCCACTTCTCGATCCTCCTCGGGCAGTTCGACCCCACCCCGTCCCCGTCCATGGCGACGTCGAAGAAGGTGATCACGCGGGAGGAGTGGGAGCGGAAGCTGAAGGAGGCCGGGGTCCGGAAGGACGACATGAACAGGATCGTCATGAACTTCCTCGTCACCGAGGGCTACGCCGACGCCGCCGACAAGTTCCGCGCCGAGTCCGGCACCCAGCGTATCCTTCCGATTTCGAAATTCTCGATCTTGAAATTATTAGTCTTTTTCTTCCTCCTCCTTCCTTTTCCTTAGTTTTGGAGCAGCAGATATCGATCTCGCGACGATCACCGACCGGATGGCGGTGAAGAAGGCGGTCCAGTCGGGGAACGTCGAGGATGCCATCGAGAAAGTTAACGACTTGAACCCGGAGGTATACGTTCGCTCTCTGTATGATTCATTTAGATGGATGAGTGACAATATAACAAATGATATGATAGAAATGAGTATAATCCATGGGAAGTTAGAACATCATGAGTAGATGGTGCTCAAAATTTCATCTTGAGGCCCAACATTTTGAAAAAGAAGTAAATGTAGAATGGGTTGGGTTTGTATGAGAATAGTAGAAAATGATAAAATGAGCTTTGCTCCCAAAGATTGTGTGGTCAAAAATTAAAGTGAGAAAAAAAATAATATAAATCTAGAATTGGGCTCCAAATTGGGACTTACTATTCTACAAAATGATTTCCTACATTCTGAATTTAGAAATTCTCACGCCCAACCTATAGCTCCTGTGGATGGGTTGGGCCTGAAAATCTAGAAATTGAAATCTAGGATGGGTCTTACTATTCTACAAAATGAGCTCATACATTCTAACTCTAGAATCTAGAAAATGGGTTGGACCTTACTAATGATGCTCTTAGTGGTGGCACCAATTGAGGGCAAGAGAAGAAAAAAACCCATGTTAGGTGGTCTATACATGTGCAGTGTAGACCAATAGATGCTCCCGTGAGCAAGAGTGATAGTTTAGTAGTTAATGGAGCTGCTAGGACTAAATGTAGGCCTAAACGAACATAGTTTGAAGTTTCAAAGAAGGATATGGTTTTTGTTAACGTTACTGAGAAAATGCTCTTAAAAGAGCCGAAATCCCAATAATTTGGAATAAAGGATATTATGTTGTTGTTGTTGTTGTTGTAGTGATACATTTTACTTACTAAAAGTTTGAAATACTGTGGTCCAACAACAATAACAACAATCAAGCCTCCTTCGAGGTTGGTTACATTTAATGTGTATAGCCACACATTACACACGGTCGTCATGAGAGGCATTCGGCAGTTTTATTTCAAATTGTAACCAAACTAGCCGTAAATGTCTATCAATTCTTATATATTTAATGTCTACTAATTTTTAATTCTTATATCTTCAAAGTTTCTCCCGACATTTTTGTTTTAGAAGCTAACCTTTGTTTCTCTTGTTAACTTATACTATCATTAGCAAACACCATATACCATGGAAGCTCATCATGAATATCTATTAGTAATGTTATCCACCATTAGGACAAAGTGATAAGTACGCAATATCAATCTTTGATGTGCGATGGGAATGGTATGGTATCTTCTGCAATTATGGTAGTTACCTTGTCGTACATATTCTCTGTAATCTCAATAGCTAACAAATACTTCTTGGTGCAGGATAAGTATGAGTTTTAGATGTACATCGCAAGAACCAAGTTAATAATATTCAATATAAGTTTCATTTTGATTCTCTAGATAAACTGATAAAGACGATGAATTTTCAGCAATAGACTTGCAATTCCTTTAATATTAATTGACGAGATCATTGTTAATGCAAAGTAGATCTCTTTAGATTTGATAGTTCTACACTTAATATAGATCTCAGCCATCTGGTTTGTAATCTGGATGGTCATGTTGGTCATTTGATTAGTCACTGATTCCGTATCTTAGCTATAAAGGTCTTGAATTAATTCGGATTCATAGCTATATCTTTGTTATTTGGGTCTGAGGATCCAAACCCAACTCAACTAAACGAGGACCAAAACCCGACCTAACCTAAGTGTACCAGTCATATTTAAATAATTTTAATAAGTAAATATTAATAATTACTATTTGTTATGTATCATGCACAACCTAATTAAGTGAGTACCAAGACTCTGATAGGACTAATCCAATATGGCAATATCACATTGGTTTGTTATCAATTTGGTTTGGTATAAGTCTTGGTACTCACTTTAATTGGGTCGGGGGCAAATATTAGTTAATTAAATTATACTAATTATATTTATTTAGACGTGAGTAATATTAAGTTGATATTTCTTAGTCTAAACCTATCAAATAATTACTCATATATAGGATTGTTATCAGGTTGGGTGGGATCAAAGTTTGGGTTCTCACTTAATCGGGTTGGGCCTTATAGGTAAGAAATAGTAATTAATTGAAATGTAGTAAATAAATTTATTTAAATTAGAGTAAAATCAAATATTGATTAGTCTAACCCATCAACTAAAGTAAATATAACATATATTCTGCACTAGAGCCTGGGTATATTCCTGTTTTTTGAGGCTGTAGAACAAACCCAAACTATTTGAAGGTCATGTTTGGTCCTTAATTGGGTTGACGTCTACAATTGGGTTTAGTTGGGTTGGGTCGGGTTTGTGTCCTCACTTAGTTGAGTTAGGTTTGGATCCCCAAGCCCAAATAACAAAGAGAGTATTTTAGGGGAGAGAGAAAGAGATATTGCTTTGGGGAAGGGAGTAGCAGCAGGAAAGAGAGTGTAGCGGGAAAGAATTGGGGGGGGGGGGGTGATGTGGGAAAGAGAGTGCTGTGAGAAATAATGAGGGGGTTGGGGGGGGGGGGGGGGTTGTAAAGAGTACAACTGACGGCCGACGGCTTGCTTATTAACCGGTTTTTTTTTTTATATGTAATTGGAAATCGGGATTACACAACCTTCAAAGTTTTCTTGTGAGGAATATTCCTTGCAAGAGTTAAGAAGTGGATGTATTGAAGTAAATTAAGAGTACTACTTCAGTTTGTCGAAGGACAACAATTATGTACTACAGACAGCCAATAATTTTTTCGTTTTTAAAAAAAATTTATATTAAGTATAACCAGGTTATATTACTAATCGGTTGATAATTTGATGTACTTTGCCAAGTACAGACAACCCGTTAGTGTAGGAATGGGTTCACTTATTGGATTGTCTTTATATGAGAGTACAACCCATTATGGGCTACCATCATTAAGGGTTCACTTATTGGGCTGCACTTTTTTCTTCAAGTTTCCAACACTAATTAATAGTCTCAAGTACTTGAGTATATACACATTCTACATACAAATACTTTAAGTATATACATATGTCAAGTACAGACAACCCATTAGTGTAGGAATGAGTTCACTTATTGGATTGTCTTTATATGAGTGTACAACCCATTATGGGCTACCATCATTAAGGCCAAGGGTTCACTTATTGGGCTGCACTTTTTTCTTCCAACACTAACTAATAGTCTCAAGTGCTCGAGTATATACACATTCTACATTCAAATACTAGTATATACGTATATGTTAGTGTTGTAAAGAGTACAACTGACAGCTGACGGCTCGCTTATTAACCGGTTTCTATTTTTAGATGTAATTGGAAATCAGGATTACACGCCCTTCAAAGCTTTCTTGTGAGGAATATTCCTTGCAAGAGTTAAGAAGTGGATGTGTTGAAGTAAATTAAGAGTACTACTTCAGTTTGTCCAAGGACGACAATTGACATGTACTACAGACAAGCCGATAATTTTTGTGGTTCTTTTTTAAATTTATATTAAGTATAACCCGGTTATATTACTGATCGGTTGATAATTTGATGTACTTCGTCAAGTACAGACAACCCATTAGTGTAGGAATGGGTTCACTTATTGGATTGTCTTTATATGAGAGTAGAAACCATTATGGGCTACCATCATTAAGGGTTCACTTATTTGGCTGCACTTTTTTCTTCCAACACTAACTAATAGTCTCAAGTACTTGAGTATATACACTTTCTACATACAAATACTTAAGTATATACATATATGTGATACCAAGTTTTCAACTTTTCTTATAGAAGTAACATACAGACAGGAGGAACATAATTTGATGCTTCTTGTTAAATTTTGAAATATTAGGCTTTTGAATTTCTTCCATGTTTTGTATAGCTTTGTTGAAAGAGTTTTCATTTGTTTAATGTCAAGATTAAATGAGATATTTTCATGTTACTTGTGGCCTTATGTTAGGCCCGAGAAGCACAGAAAACCTCAAATTGGTCGTGAGACCATGACAGACATGACATATGATTGCCAAAATATACATGTAATAGCAAATTGATGTATGTGTTGCCATATTCCTGTCATGTCGTGTTCTACCTGTATGTGCAACATAGGCATATCAAAAGTACTTAAGTATGTTTACATGACTATGCAACTGCGTACTATGATCAACTGTGCATGATATATTAACGGCCTTGCCCATGACAAGTTTTTGTCTTTTATAATAATTTGGCTCCTGATCTTGTACTTTCTTTTCCAAGGAAACTTGGTTAAGATTTTGGCAAGTTCCAGAGGAATATCTGGGATTCCTTTGTTTATATATTTGAATATTATGATTTCTGATTTATATGTTATTGGATCTACCTTACACTACCTAGATGTTCATTTTCACAAATTTGTTATTGAATCAAAATGATAAATAGTCAACTGTTGGAGTCCAGTCTGGATTTGGTAACAACATACTTGTGAAATCCAAATCTTATTAAATATTTGATTTGATTAGATTTGGATGTTCATAATTGGTGTTGTGCTATTTTAGATATAATAGGATTCTTATTTTAGGAAATCCTATTATGATCTAAAATAGGATAATTGATGGACTATTTTAGGTGTAATAGGATTCTTATTGAGGGCTTCCTAATTAAGAAATTATATTATGACCTAAAATATGATTTTCTCATCCTATATATATATATGGGGTGAGGGTGGAGGCACAAAGAATAAGCACAAAGCACAAAAGTGGAGATTCGGGGTGCTTGTCCACAAGAAAATCTCAGAGAAAGCTCGTACTTTGTCATCCAAGACAGAAGGAAGAAGAAGATCTAATCGAGGAGTCGTCAACTTCGGTTAGAGATATTGCTACGGGTTGGTGAGTGATCTCAATTGTAATATTCTGTTTTTCTTCTTGAGAGTGGTGAGGGGGTTGAACCTATTAGGGCAAAGGGTTCAATGTGAGTTCTGTTAATCTTGTAATTTCATCTGAGTTATTAAAGGTTGGGATTTGTTCAGATGACGTATGTCACCGTCATATACTTGTCTTCATCTTGTGCTTGGTGTCCGTTAGATGGGGGTTGGTTTTGGTCAGGTGGGTTGGCAAACGCTTCCGCACGCGCCCAACATCAACTTCATCGTATGGTAACCTATCATGGGAGAGTGTCAGGAAGATCTGTATTATCCTTGATAACTTTATTCTTTTTCATTTCGTTGAATAATTATCATTTTCCTATGAACTTGAAATAGGGTGTCAGTTAGCTGCTAGTCTTGGTACTCTGTTCTAAGTTAATTGTGCACACGAGCAATCGTATGTTTCATCACCTTATTATTTTAGAAATGTAGAGAACATTCATGTCATGACCAGTTCAATTGGTGATTTGATCTCTTTTTTTATCACTGCATAATTAGCTTCATCTTAACCTTCAATTCTACTAGAATTATGATATGTTTTTTTAAAAATGGCACGATATTGTTCAATGGTTTGATTTGAGATGGTATATTGCCTGTCTGCATACTTAAATCTAACTTAATCTGAATTTGATTGTCCCATTTCCAGATATTGGATACCAATCCCCAGCTATATTTCCATCTACAACAGCAGAGATTGATAGAATTGATTCGCCATGGAAAAGTAGAGGAGGCTTTGGAATTTGCTCAGGAGGAGCTTGCACCAAGAGGCGAGGAAAATGTAATGAATTTTTGTGTGCCGTGCTAGTCTATTTTATCTCTATGTCCTCTCTCTGATTAGCCTCATAAAGCATAATGTCTTTTCATCTTCATGTTTTTAACTTTCGCTTTTATGATACTGAAGCATATATCTTACCGCCATTTTTGCTGGCACAAAAATTGGCTGTGTAGAAAATTTTCTTAGAGGAGTTGGAGAGGACAGTTGCTCTGCTGGCATTTGAAGATTTAAAGAACTGCCCTTTTGGAGAGCTTTTGGATGTGTCACATCGCTTGAAAACTGCGAGCGAGGTGAACGCAGCCATATTGACAAGCCAGAGTCATGAAAAAGGTATGATCCTTTCATCATCTCTGTTGATTTGGGATGTAGTGATCAGTATGTTAAGTCCAATGGATTGGTAATATGTAGTGATTAGTATGTCGAGTCCAAACAATTTGTAATTTGGGGATCAGAATGTATGTAGCTAAAGTCTCAGTCAGTTCTCAGGCCAATTATATTTGTCAGAAAAATCTGATGCTAAAAGCCTAAAACGCTTTTCTATTTCACAATGCTATAAAATAGAGCTAATCAACAGGGTTCTGTAAGTTTATAAATTAAGCTGACGGCACCTGGAGAAATCACATACAGCTTTTATGATCGGTGTTTATATTTTCATGAGCTACATAAAGAAACAAAGTACCTCCGTTCCTCCCCCTTCTCTATAATATACTTCATGAAGATGTTGTAGCTAGTTGATAGTTTAATCTTAAGCCATGTGTAATCTATTTAACTTTTCCTGTATGTGAAGCATTAAAACTAAACGAACTCTATTAATTGGCAGACCCTAAGCTACCCAGCTTGCTAAAGATGTTGATATGGGCTCAAAACCAGCTTGATGAGAAGGCTGTTTTTCCACGTATTAACGACTTATCCACAGCGACACTTGAGGACCCAGCTGTCTGAAGATGTAATCTTTCTGTTTACACGCAGGTCAGTGTGATACTGCTTATGGGGACACCATCAAGGAGAAAGTGAATATACTGCCATATAAATAAACAGCCTTTGTTTGCTTTGTGAAATTATAGCTTTGATATGTAGATTGTGCAGTAATTATAAAACCAGCATCGTGTTGTGCACGGATATACTTTTCTTTTGCTATGATCTTGGTCAACATTCTGTGTTATTTATGCATGGATTCGGTTCAGCTGGTTTGCTACTTGAAGATTTAGGGTTAATTGTTTAGTGGAGTGCATCTGCAGACTTGTCTTTGTAAGCACAATAAAGACTTTGCATGAAAAATGGAAAATCACGCTTTCTCGTGAAATTCATAGGTTTCATTTTGGGATTTTGATTCCGTTTTCGTTTTCTTTCTATAGCAGCATTGTATTATAGAAGAGGATTATGGACTACCTTGTGTGTTTATTATTGTGTTTTGCCCTTTAGCTTAGGTAAACACACAGCTTGCTGACTTAAGTTCGGCACATGTTCTTGCTAATGAGGAAATCAGGCTTGACAAATTAAGGTGACAAAATTTGAACAGTTCATGACTTGGTTATGCTCACCATTAGTCGTGTTTGTCACTTTGTTGGACGGTAGAGTTTCAAGTTATGTAATTTCATCTGCGAAGAAGTGAAACATGATCAAATAGAGATAACCGAGATTAATTTTCTTTGGCATAGGAACAACAACAACAATAACAACAACAACAAAGCCTTCAGCCCAAAATTTTGGTTTAGGCTAAGAAACACAAACAACCTAGGAAGAGGAAAGAGAGAATGTGAGTAAGAGTGAGGGGGTGGATAAGCATTTGTATGTTTAAGATCTAGCTTATGCTTAGAATGTAAACCTGAATAAGATTTTCACACAACACTTGATTGTGAGTTAGAATCTTGCTACTTCCCCTTGCAGCATAGCATCCATCATCGAAGTTGAGGGCATAACTCAGCGGATCATACTGGAAACTGATCTTTTGTGTTTTTCTACGCGCGATTCTACTGATTGCTGCCGCCGCTCTCGAGAAAATGCTTCTGCAATGCTTCTTGGTGCTTTTATCGACATATGCAGTCCTCCCTACACAACTCATTTCTGATTGTTTTTATGTTTGCAGTCGTCTGTGCTTTGAACAGCGTGATTGATTAACTTGATGCTTGATCCTCCAGTGCTCCTCCTGCTGCATGCATTGTGGATGCAACTCTTTGACCTGCAGCTTACATCACTGGACAGATGAGAGAGAGAGAGAGAGATCAGTAGAAGAAAAATAAATTTCACAGCAGAGGTTGGGAGGAGCTGCAGGTAAGTTGCACAAACATGCTTTGTTTCCATTGTAGATGGATCCAGTACCATAGTTTCCATTGCTTACTAGGCTTGAGAGGTTAGGAAGCTAGCACTTGAATGTGTTCCAGTCAAGTGACACATTATGTAGACTATTTATAATGAGATGTGTTGGGGTTGGGGACCCCTTGGTAGATTGTGATAGTTGAAATGACATCAAACCTATTGAAACTGTCAACCAAGCAATTGTTGCACTACCAAAATATATCGTTTTAGCGACGCCTAAAAACGTCGCTAAAACAACAAAATACGTCGCTAAATATAATTACCGACGTATTTACCGACGTTAAAGCCTTGTCGCTTTTTTCTTAGTCGCTGATCTTTGAAACGTCGCCGAACGTCGCAAGTACCGACAATCAGCGACGTATTGATACGTCGGTATATTACCGACGTCTTCTGTCGTTTCGTCGGTACAGTAGCGACGTGGCTAAAGTCGCTACACGTCGGTCTCCGTCCTGGGATTATTACCGACGTTTTACCAACGGTTTTCGACGTATAAGTATCTCCGACGTATCAGGACGTCGGTAAACGTCGGGACCCTTGATCATTTTCTTTGCAGCTTTACTGTCGGTAAACGTCGCAAAGTACGTCGCAAGACGTCAATAATCGTCGGTAAACGTCGGTAGCCTGGATATTTTTTGCAGCTTTACCGTCGGTAAACGTCACAAAGTTGCGTCGGTAAACGCCGGTAATCGTCGGTAAACGTCGATAAATTTGCAAAAAAAATAAAAAAATAAAACACAGAATGTCCTTTTCTCCCTGCAGTTTAAAAAAATAACCATAAACACAGAATGTCCTTCAGGCAGAGTATCATATACATTAGCAGCTATTCAAAAAGCTGCAGTGAATCCATAAATGGAAGAACTCCATTCTGCTCTAATCATAAACTGTAATGTATCATATCTAGCATGCTTCAACATCCCAAAATATGCAAGAACATACCCACAGAGAACCGACATAGCGATGTGTCACCTTCACATAAAGAACTACCAAGTCTTCACAAATAACCAAAGTCTACACACAACCAACAAATAGAATAGGATCCAACAAATAGGATCCAAACATCCAAGTCTAAACAACCAACAAATATCCAAGTCACAAACATACGATGATACAAACACAAACAAACAGTCACAAATGATCAAACAAACACAAACAAATAGTCCTAACTAGGACTACTAGTGATCTGGTGCAGGAGGGGCACCGCCGTGACGAAGGCGTAAAAACTCCTCATACTCCGCAAGTGAAATCGATACAGATGGAGCGCCAGTCGGTGGAGTCGGTGTCGAAGAAGAAGGCGGTAGAGGCGGCGGAGTCGACGACGATGAAGGCGCACCCAGAGTACCAGCATGCTCCAACGCTGTAAGTCGCTGGTTGTATGAATCCATGATAGATAACATTCTACCACTGCTCTGGACCATCGAATCCTGCGCCAATCTCACCGTCTCGGCCATGGTCACCTGTCCTGTCTGCAACTCCGTCACCGTGCGCTCTAACCCTCCAACGGCGCGCTCTGTCCTCTCAGTCGTCTCCCTGAGGTCCATAATGCCGCGGTCGAGCGCATCCAATCGTGCTAGCAGCGCAGGATCGTCCGTAGGATGCTGAGACTGCTGCTCGATCTGTCGTAGCAGGTCGTCACGGAGAGACTCCATCATCTGGTGGACTCGGGCAGACTCCTGGGACGGCTGTGGACCATGCACACTAGCAGGAGATGTCCTAGAGGACTGGGTCGCAACTAGGGCGCCATAGGATCCCGTACCGTAGTACGTACCCCTACGGAGGCCACCAGCGGCGGTCATCCACAGCTCGTCCTCCGACGGAGCTTGAGTGGGCTGCGAGGAAGTACCGGCCTCTCCTGCATCAGGTGCACTAGCAGCCGCCCGTTCCCGCAGCCTCTTATACTCGGCCTAGAAAGTATGGATAGTACTCTATGATTTCTAATTTCTAATTAATGTACTTATTTTTACTAACTTCATGAATATTTATTTGCATCATATTTACTAAGTTATATTAAAATGGACACGAAGTATTAAATTAAGATAACGTATTGTAATACTTACATAGGTCTGCTCGGCCCTCTCGTCAATAAGGACTCCGCCCTTCCGATGGGTGGCCAGAAAGACGGTCACCATGTCGGCGTTACCGACCTTCCTTACCTGTAATTAAATATATTATCTTAGTAATAATTTATCGGATTTGCATTAAAATAATATTTCTAAAAGAGAAAGACATACCAGACGACGGAAATGTTCCGTCATCGGAATCGACCCACCGCACCACTTCGAGGCATGTTGCCTAGCCGCCTTAGCCTTCTCCGACTTCTCCTTGTACCTTGGCTCGTTGAATCGAGCCTTCATCGCATTCCACTGATCGGGGGTGATCCAACCTTGGATCGGCTTTCCGGCACGATCACGATCCTTCTGATCGTTGATAGAGTCGCGGATCAGCTTGGCAGCGACGGAAGGAAACATCCCCTCGATCTGCTCGGCCCGGTGCGGCGGATAGTAAAACATATCCTAGAACAGTACGAAACCAAATATTTATCAGTTATATATAATATGCATAAATTAAATGATTCATGTTAAAAACAAATCTATTTTAACCTTGAAGCGCGTAAACCAGAAGTTCTTCCTTTCGTCTGGAGCATCAGAGTAGTTAATCCAGGGACCACCATAATTATGCCTCAGCATATCGCCTAGGCGTCTCTGTACCCCTGAAGGACGATATCTATACATACATATTATATTCATGAAAAAAGTTAATTTATGATAAAAACAGAAAGAAAAAAAAATAATAAACCAAAATACCTACTTTGTACCGTCGGTCCAGATCTCCGTCCTCCCCTCCTCCGGAGGTGCGCACGCATCATCTTCATGATGCTGGTCGGCCGTCGGCGCATCCTCCTCGGCCATCTGCTCATCCGTCTCCATCGTCGTATCAACATCAGGAACGCTAGACGGGGGAGCCCTCTCAACAGGTCTGGAACTACTCGTCCCAGGAGATATGCCACGTGACGTCGTCCCAACCGGCCCAGCTACTGTCCGATATGGAGGAGTAATCGGCGACGAGGATCCAGAGCCGGTACCAATAGGAGGTACCGAAGGCAAACTCCGTCCCCTTGCAGTACCTGTAGGAAGTACCGGATGATCCCGACCTCCTCGTGGCCCTCGCAAATGTCCGCGACGACCTGCCATACCTGATAACAGCATATGATAGTACAAGATATAATAGAGACTAGAAATATGACAGTACAACAAATAATAGAGACTAGAAATATGACAGTACAACAAATAATAGAGACTAGAAATATGACAGTACAACAAAGATAATAACCAAGGTAACATATGATGATACATTCTACAATAAACATCTAAGTCCAGATAATATCTCTCTCAATCATCTTCAGAATAATCATCTTGTTCGTCTTCCTCGACCTCATCTTCCTCTTCCTCCTCATCTTCACTTTCGTCTTCACCTTCGTCGGCTTCGCCTTCCTCTTCGGATAATTCTACATCTTCTACATTATGTGTCGTGTAATGCGTAACTTCCGTGGAGTCCACATCGACAATATTGGTTACAGGAGGTAGCTCGTCCTCCTGGTAAGCTTTTTCATCAACATCAAAAGTATCTCTAGCTTTAGTCTTGCATACTGCCCACCAGTCAGACTTCGTTGCTCCCCGTCTCGGATAAGCTGTGAAATACACGAGCTGAGCCTGAGTTGCTAGGACAAACGGTTCGTAGCCTTGATATCTACGCTTGTAGTTTATATCCACAAGACCATGCTTGTCAATTTTCCAGCCTTGATTTTCAATCGGATCGAACCATTCACACTTGAACAACACGATATTTGCAGGTTCTCTGCCATAATTATATGACAACTCCACAATCTCTCGCAAGATGCCAAAAAAATTATTTCCTGGATCGACGTCTTTGTAGTTCGAAGACTTGATACACAAACAACTGTTCTTCGTGGAATCAAGATCCAGGAAGCTGTCTCTGATCGGAGCATTTGTCGACTTGAACCGAAAGCCATTGACACAATAACTTGGCCATGTTTTAACAAAAGTAATTGGTCCCTTGGCAAGAGTTCTAATTAATTCAATCTCGGGTGAAATTAGACGATCGACCTGAATATCAAAGAAGAGATAATAAGTTATTTATTGCGCAGTTGCATTAGAAGAGGCCAGTAAATATTACCGAACTGCTTACATATTCGCTCAACCAAGAAGGAAAATGACGTCTCATTTCTTGTTCTAATGCTTCGTCTGTTAGGTAGGGTCTAACCAGCCTCAACTCATCATTATATGTGCTGGAAAACAACGAAGCATTAGAACGATTAGTACAATAATATTAGCTTATACTATTACATTGAGATGACGTAAACTCATCATTCCTTACTTACCCTTCTAGCTTCTCCACTTCATCCTCGTCGCAATTGAGTAATACATACAACTGAGCAGCCCTTAGCTCTTCGTCATTCAAATATCTCTTCTTCATTTTTCCCGAAGGCTTTCCGGACGCATTGAATACTTTCAGTATTCCATCATTAAATTCTTGATATCCGTCGTCGTTTCTCGGAGCCCTCGTTCTATTCGTAGCAACATGAGGTTTGAAATAGGAGGAGCAGAAATTTGTAATCTCCTCGAGAATATAGGCTTCACAAATAGAACCCTCGACCCGAGCCTTATTTTTTACCTTTCTTTTTAGGTGATTCAAATGTCGCTCGAACGGGTACATCCATCGATATTCGACGGGTCCACCAACACGTGCCTCGTAGGAAAGATGAATCGGCAAATGCTCCATAGAGTCGAAGAATCCAGGAGGAAACACCCTCTCTAGCTTGCACAGTGTTACCGCAATGTCCTTCTCTTGCTTTTCTAGACGATCAACGAGCAATTTCTTAGAACAAAGGTCCCTGAAGAATATGCTAAGCTCCGTCAATGGATCCCAAACTGCCTGCGGTAAGAATTCCCGAAATGCAATCGGAATTAACCGCTCCATGAATACGTGACAATCATGGCTCTTCATACCTGTCAGTTTGTTCTCCTTGAGGTCGACGCATCTTCTCAAGTTTGAAACATACCCATCTGGAAATTTCAGACCTTGAATCCACCTACAAAGCCTCACTTTATCCTCCTTCTCCAGTGAGAAAATTGCCTTAGGCTGCTTCAACTTTCCATTCCCGTCCTCTATCAAATGCAATGCAGGACGTCTACATATTTCTTTCAAGTCCAATCTAGCCTTAGGATTGTCTTTCGTCTTCCCCTTTACGTCCATTACAGTATTAATTATGTTGTCAAACACATTCTTCTCAATATGCATGACATCAAGGTTATGTCTAATCAGATTGGTGCTCCAGTATGGCAGATCCCAGAATATACTCCTCTTCGTCCAGTTATGAGTGCGACCAAATCCGTCACACTTGTAGCCCGTAGCAGGCTGCTCAATAGCACTTGGTAAATCTCTAACCTCCTCCCATATCGTGGCTCCGCACCACCTTGTCGGTGGATCACCCTTCTCCACAACGCCAGCACGAAAAGCATTCTTGTTCCTCCGGTACGGATGATCCTTCGGCAGGAATCGTCGATGACAATCGAAGAAGCACGGTTTGCCTCCATGTTTCAAACGGAAAGCCTTAGTGTCGTCCATGCAACACGGACATGAAAGACGACCATGCGTGCTCCATCCAGATAACATTCCATAGGCCGGAAAGTCGTTGATGGTCCACATAAGTGCTGCCCGCATCTGGAAATTTTGTTTTCTAGATACATCGTACGTGTTGGAACCTACTTCCCACAGCTGATTCAACTCATCAATCAATGGCTGTAAATAAACATCAATGTTCCTTTTCGGATTGTTCGGACCTGGGATAATAACGGTGAGGAACATATATGGAGTCTTCATGCACATCCAAGGCGGTAGATTATACGGGGTGACGATCACAGGCCAACACGAATACTGGGATCCTGAAAGTCCGAATGGGGTAAAACCGTCAGAGCAGAGACCCAATCTAACATTACGCGGATCAGAAGCAAAATCTGGATACTCTCGATCAAAGTGCTTCCATGCTTCTCCATCAGATGGGTGATCCAACACTCCTTCGGTATGTTCCCGCTTATGCCAACTCATGTTTTCTGCAGTTTCCTTCACCATAAACAACCGCTGCAAACGCGGCGTCAACGGCAAGTAGTGCATCGAAGAGGTAGGCTTCCTGGCACCGACAGACTTTCCTCTACCACAGGCCTTGTAGCGATCGACACCACAAAATCTGCAGGCGTCTTCATCCTTGTCGTCTTTGTAGTACAACATGCACCCGTTGCGACAGGCATCGATTTTTTCATATCCCATCCAGAGCGATCTAACCATCCTCTTAGACCGGTAGAAGTCTTTAGGCAACTTCGCACCCTCAGGCAATATTTCTATAAGCAACTCCATAATACGGTTGTAGCAATCTTGCGACATGTTAAAATCGGACTTGATGCTCAACAATCTTGTAACCACCTCCAACGGTGAATGATCCTCACAACCAGGATATAATGGAGTCCTTGCATTCTCCAGCAACTCCATGAACTGTGCAGCATCGGGGTTCGGTGCCTCCTCAGGTGCATCATGATCATCCGGATCGAAACTAGGCTCGGCCGCGTCAAAAACCATGTTCACCAACCCATCGTCGTAAGGAGCGTTGTTGTGCACATCAACATAAGGCTCGTACTCCGATGCTAAAGACACAAGTTCTCCGTGCTCGCTCCACTGATAGTAATTCGGCGTGAAACCCTTCGAGTACAAATGATACGTGACATCCACTTCTGGATGATATTTCAAGTTACGACATCTCACACACGGACACTTAATTTTGGTACCGTCCATGTACTGAGGGAACGCCTTGGCAAACTGCAGGAACTGGTGTACACCCTCTATGAATTCATCCCGCACACCGCACATGTCATCAGGATGACGGTTGTACATCCAAGTACGATTCCGCAGATAGTAATTCAGCTCCATAATTCTGTAAGATAGATACATCAAGGTAGTGAATGATATGCAAGTGTCAAAGCTTTTCCGATGGATTGCATTTATCTTTTCATCCATTCATTCATGCATTGCATTTATCTTTTCAGTTGTGCATATCATTACCTACTATTATACATGCATTTATCTTTTCATCCATTCATTCATGCATTGCATTTACATTGGATGTGAAAATCTGTATCGTAAGACAAACTAAACATAATTAGTATATAATCATGTAACTGGTGGATCCGCTAGCTAGTAAGCCGGATGTACTTAATATCAGAGAGTATCAGATTAGTATCAGTATATAGGTTAGGTAGACCGTATCAAACGCATATTGGAATAGTAGGCCGAGATAGGAGGCCGAGATAGTCGAATGAGAAGAAGGGAAGAAGGGAGGAGCAGATGGGTCCAGAGCCATGGTGGAGGAGGAGAAGTAATATGAGAGCAGTTTCCGCCGTAACATCTCCTGGCTCTGCTGGCAACTGAAGTCCAGATGCTACAAAGGACAGGATAAGGGCAGGATATGCATCTCTGATACACGAGGGTATCAGTAATGTAAGCAAAACAGAGCGGGTACAGGTTTTGACTCAAGTGAGGATGCAGGACATGCATCTACTAGGCTCGGCTGAAACCTATAGCAGGATTGAGCCACTATGCACTTAGGGGATTGTAGGCTGTAATATCTAGTCGAAATTACATATCAAATCCAACTGACTGCACAAGCTAAACAAGCAAAAGAGTAAGCAACAAAGGGCATCACTATGAACCCGAGCCTCCCCATGTCCAAGTTACATATCAAATCCAACCAAAATAACAAGATACAACCCACACTATAATTAACTTCTCGCGCCATTGTCATGTGCCACAGCCTTCTATTTCTACTAATTAACTTCTCGCGCCATTAATTGGACAGTCTAAGGTAATCATGGTTGTGACATTTATGCGGTAGAACAACTAATTAAAGAGATGGTGCACTTGATAATATAGTACTTGATTCATCGTGACAACGTCAAACATTTGTTGCCTATTACCATCATTATATTTGTGCCAACTATAAGACGATCTACCAAATATCGTGACTGTGGGATAAATTACAAAAAACTTCTCGTTAGAATTTCGTCTTTTGTATAGAAAGACCTATTAATCAAAATCGCAAGCTCGACCAAAAATATGCATATAAATAATATGTACATGACCAAGGATTAGGGTTTACCTGGGTTATCGGGTTAGGGGGCTGGAGGCGGGGGGCTGTAGGCGGAGGGGGCTGGAGGAGGGGGCTAGCTGGAGGAGGGGACTGGAGGAGGAGGGGCTGGAGGAGGGGGCTGGAGGCGGTCGGGAGAGAGGGGGTCGGGTATCGGAGGGGAGAGAGGGGGTCGGGAGCCGGAGGGGTTGGGAGCCGGAGGGGAAAGAGGGGGTCGGGTGCCGGAAGGGAGAGGTGGGGTCGGGTGCCGAAGGGGAGAGAGGGGGTCGGGAGCCGGAGGAGAGAGGGGGTCGGGAGCCGGAGGAGAGAGAGGGTCGGGTTAAATGGGGGGAATCCAAAAATTGGGGGGGGGGGATGAAAAATCAAACCTATATGCTCATTTTAGCGACGTTACTTATCGACGTCGGTAATCGTCGAAAAATTATAATTAGCGACGTAAAGAAGCATCGCTACGAGTCGCTAATTTAAAAAAAATAAGCGATGTCTACAAAAACGTCGGTAATCGTCACTAATTAGCGATATTTACCGACTTATCAGCAACGTCAATTTTTTTAGTTAAAATTGCGTCGCTGGACGTCACGGATCGTCGCTAACAGTGACGTTCTGCGACGTTTTTCCATTTCGTCGCTAAATTGCTTTGCTTTAGCGACGTTTTACTTAAACGTCGCTAGTTTCGTCGGTAATATGACTTATTTTGGTAGTGTTGCTACACAGTACTTGTTCTTCTTCTTTTTTCTTTCTTCCTTTTGCTTGATTGTCTTCTTCAATTCAATACAGTGGTGCCATCACATGTGGTTCTCTCTGATAAATCAAATCATTGTGCTGTGAGGAAACTAAGACACAGAGGAAGAGATTTTCCACTCTCTCCCTTTCCTGTTCTAGGCCTTTTGCTTTGGCCCCCCCCCCTTGACTGAGTTTGCAGCTACTTTGTTTCCATATGCCAGTGCTCACTTTTTTCCTTGTGCACGAGTCTTTTGAACAATCAGCCATAGAATCATGACAAATTCAAGGTTCAGTGTCCTTCCAGTCACTGATCCTTCATTCTGACATGGGAGGCCAGAGGGCTGAGGACTCGTCTTTTGGCGATGCAAGTACCAGCCCCTCGGGAGTCGGCTCAAGTGATTGGATGTAACATATGAGGGCATTCACTGACAAGAGTCCAAAATTTGGGTCCCAGTCACGGAGCCTTGGATCTCAGCAATGCACGCGTGATTGGATGATGGAGGCCTTACATATGAGCTAGCAAGCTGCATCATGTTTCCGGAGGCCGAGTTTTAAAGGAAATTGCCGTTGTTGTTAAACAACATATTGGTCTTTAGAGCATCAATGGTAATGCTTATCCTAGATTCTAGATTCTAGATTCAGTAAGGTTCAATTGGAGTTGCATTTTTTACATTCATAGGGAGGAAAAATCGTTCAAATCGGCCATAACCCATTTTCTATCAACTGTTCTCGATTTATTTTCTTATTATAAGTTTGTGCCCCCAAGATGCATTTTTGATCCCCATCTATTGGAGATGTTCTTAGGGATGGATGCAACATTTCTAGTATACATGGTCATAGTTATAAACCTAATTCCTTGAACCAACCTCTATGATTTGTATTTGCTAGTATGTACCCCAATGCTAATGTTGGGTTGATTTGGACTTTCTGCTGTCTCTAGTTGAGTGCTCTCCTTGTAGTCATCTCCTTGTAGGTTGGTCTTTGCTCCGTCAATTACCATTTAATGTAGAGAAGGAAGATTTTTTTTTTTTTTTTGGTTATTTAGTTTTAGGGTCTCGTGTAATATTCTAAATTTACGTTTACGTCTCCATATTATCCAAGAGAGTTTTGATGTCGTCTTGGCAGTTGTCGTTTAGATTTCCATAATATTCGAATTTACATTTCGGCCTCTATTTTGGACGGTCAGTCCAAGTTAACGGTCATAATAAGATCTAAATCCTCTTCTGGACAATATGGAGACATAAACGTAAATTTTGAATATTATACGAAATTCTCAACTAAAAAGGCTGGCTTCTCAAGTTCTCAGAACGTAGGGGCTGCCAAAGTTTTCCTTCTGATATTGTTATGGTCAACAAGAAAGAGAGAGAGACAAGATTTGGGCATCTTCAATCCTTAGTATCACACAACAAGAATGTGTACAAGTGCAAGGGACAACACTCCCTCACAGAGGAAGTGTCCCTGACCTGACCAATGACAAATTTTGGGCATCTTAAGTCCTTGTTATCATCTCCCAAACCCACACATGGCCCCCTATGCTTTGTTCCATTGTCTTCAGTTTGATGCACACAAGACACAGCTACTCTTTCCCTTCCCTCCCTTGCATTCTCCACCAACATTCCCTTTATAAGATGAGCACTTAGTAGTAGTTCGTTTGTATCCCAACATTAACACCAGCTAGCTATTCTCAAATACACTGCACAGTGTGATGGGCTCCTTACCCTCCCCGCCGACCTCGCCGGCCGCCGATGCCTCCCGCATCTTCGCCTCCTTCTGCACCCGAGGCACGCCGACCTGGTTGGAGTTCTACGACCCTTCCGACAACAACTGGCACCGTATAGGTCCAATTCCGGGGATCGCCGGCGACCAATCCCTCAAAGGTTTCTCCATGGTGTCCCTTGGCGATTCTGTTTACATCATAGGGGGCAGGCTCTGCCGAAAGAGCCTCGAAGCCGTCGATGACGACGACGAAGACAGCGATGTCGCGGAGGAGGTGGACCTCGCGGTCCGGTCGGACGTCGTCCGATACAGCGTGACCGACGACGAGTGGGCGGTCTGCGCGCCCATGACGGCTCCGCGGTTCGATTTCGCGTGCGCGGCTTGCGACGGGAGGGTGTACGTGGCCGGGGGCCGGTGTGCGCTCTCCAGGGGCCGGGGTACGTCGGCCGGAGAGGTGTACGATCCTGCGCGGGACCGGTGGGACCCGCTCCCCGGCATGGGCCTTGCGAGGTACAAGTGCGCGGGGGTGGCGTGGCGGGGGAGGTTCCACGTGGTCGGGGGGTTCGCGGAGCGGGAGGAGGCGGGCGGCATGACGATGCAGTCTGCGGTGGAGCGCTGCTCGGCGGAGGTCTACAATGCGGAGGCTGGGGAGTGGGAGCTGGTGGCGGGGATGTGGCAGCTCGACGTGCCGCCGAACCAGATCGTTGCGGTGGAGGGGCGGAGGCTGTTCAGTTCCGGGGACTGCCTTAACGCTTGGAAGGGGCACATCGAGGCCTACGATGGCAAGCTCAACATATGGAACATCGTCGATTGGTCTCATATGCACGACCTCTCCTCGCTCCTCCTCGCTCCGCCAGACTCCTCGTCATCGTCATTGGGTGGCAGCCCGCGGTCTCTGCAGAGGAAGTATGTTACTATGGCTCCTATCGGGACGCGCCTCTTCTTCCTAGCGGGCTACCGTTTGCCTGGGTTGGCATCACGATATCTGTCGGTGGCCCATATGTTCGACACGACGGCGACGACGGACGAGACGGCGTGGAGGAGTTTGGAGGCGGTGCTGGTGGAGGAAGACAGGCAGCTCTGCGCACATTGTTGCGTGGTGCAGATCTAGCAGATCGTTTCTTTTCCCTTCCTGTGTCTGTACGCGCGTGCGTGCATGTATGCTAGTATATGCGTCTCTTCTTCGTATGAATATATACACGTGTAGACGCTTCGAGTTGATAGTATTCAGCGCGAGCTGATGACTCTGCAGATTGTATCTATTTAATATTTTATGAAAATAAAAACAATGCAAAAAAAAAATTGTGTATTAACACAGGTAAATGTGCAGCTCTATCATAAGTCTTCAGCTAATTGCTGATGCGATAATAAAGGTTCAGAGCATACTTAGGGTTTGTTACAGGGGAGAGAATGATGCATTTTCTCTATATAAATTGCGCTGTGCTATCCATCATTCCATTGTGAGTTTGTTGGAAGGGAAGTATTATACTGGAGTTCTGTACAAGTCTGGAAGACTATTGCTCAAAGCGAGATTTGACCATTCTCGTCGATCCGTTCAGGAACTAGCAAATTCGGTAGAACTCTTGGAACGTTCCTTTGTCACCTCATTGGACGATAGACACGACACGGATAAAGACACGACTGGCTACCGATGCTGCTTTTTTGTTTTCCCTTATTTCTTGTGTACTAGGCTAACTGCAAAAATAAAGATTATTTATAAGGAATCCACCCCCGAGCAGCCATAACCGTCCAATAAGAACGTGGGCAGAAAGTCGGGAAGTTAACCCCTACGATTTGGACAGTTACCGGTGGTAACTCCCTATAAATAGGAGAATTTCAAATTGAACTGTTCCAGCATCATCAAAGAAGTAGTCTCGCGGAACTGCAGTATGCAACGCGTCATCTCCGCGTTTGATGCCAGTGAAGTGCAAAGTACGTCATCAAAGTTCCATTTTACGTCCACAACTAGTTGCGGGACCTAGCTCCAAAGAACTCCTTGAAAATGATGATAAAAATAATTGTTTCTTGTGGAATTTAATCATTATTTACTAAGAAAAAAAAAGAAAAATGCTAAGTTTACAACCACATACTTACAACATTTTTACAACCTCGCTCACCCACCCCTTGCATATGGGTCCCATCAGATCCTACCACCCCTCACCCCCCCCCCCCCCCCCCCCCCCCCCCCCCGCCCCCCGCTACATGGGCTCCATCCAACCCCACCACTTACTCCCCTCCTTCAATCGAAGTCCGACACGTGGCGGGTTGTAGGAAGGTTGTAAGCATTGGTTGTAGGCATAGCAAAGCTCGAAAAAAAGGACCCATCCATCCACCACTCGAGCTAACTTAACTAATGTGTCCAAGTCAATAAATGATAATTCATTTTTTTTTTTTTTTAGGGTGTCCACTTCTTACTGGTGCTTGGAGGCATGCCTCCAAGAGGGCTCGAACCCGTACCACTGCGCCGGGCTGCTCCACCGTTTCCAACGGACTACGGCCACGAGGACAATAGTTCAAATATTTAAAATAGACACACCTGAGATTTGAGATTTGTTACATCACGGATGGATAGTTCGGGTCACTAGTGATCAATTTCAAATAAACTCCAAAACATAAGTAGTTTTAGTGCTTTCCAATCTTATGATTGATCATAGGGAAAATAATGTTAGCAATGGAGAATGGACTAAATTTTCGTGTGTATATTTATTAGAGGAAAACCTCAATTTATAGAGATTACAAAGAAAACAAATATAGTAAGTACAACGGAAATATTACAAAGAAGGAAAGTACAATGGTAATATTATAAAGAAGAAAAATACTAAAAAGAAAATTATGTAAGTGCATGCATCTATCCTTAACATCCCCCCCTCCCCCCCCCCCCCCCCCCCCCCCCCCCCCCCCCCCCCCCCCCCTCAAACTCAAGATGGTTCAGAAAACATATTGAGTTTGGATACGAGAAAGTTGAATCAAGCTAAGGGGTGTGTCTTTGTAAAAAAATCTGCAACTTGAGCTTCTGAAGTAATGTAGGGTAGGTGAATTGTTCTTTTTGTAAAATGATCCCTCACAAAATGGCAGTCAACTTCAATATTTTTGGTGCGCTCATGGAAGACATCATTGTGAGCTATTTGAATAACACTCTTACTGTTACAAAACAGAGTTGGCGATGAATGTTCAACACCCATGTCATGAAGTAGCCAGCGTAACCATATAATCTCAGACGTAGTGTGAGCAAGGTCCCTGTATTCAGCTTCAGCACTTGAGCGTGCAACTGTTGTTTGCTTCTTACTTTTCCAAGAAATGAGAGAATTGCCAAGAAATATGCAGAAGCCAGTGGTAGAGCGACGATCTGTGACATCTCCCGCCCAATCATAATCAGAATAGGCACGGAAAGTGAGCGTGGAGGTAGAAGATAAGTGTAGTCCTTGATATAAAGTGCCCTTCAAGTAGCGCAAGATTCGAGTAACAACTGCATAATGAACAGAGCGATGTGAAGACATAAATTGACTTACAATATGAACCGCATGACTAATATCTGGTCTAGTAATAGTGAGATAATTAAGACTGCCTACAACCTGACGGTACATAGTAGGATCAGAGAGTAAGGTGCCGTCAGATGCATAAAATTTTTCATTCAATTCAAGTGGTGTATCTGCAGTCTTAGTATCAGTTAAACCTGCTCGAAGAAGCATTTCAGATGCATACTTTACTTGAGAAAGAAAATAACCATCGGAAGTAAGATCAACCTCTATCCCAAGAAAGTAACGAAGAATACCTAGATCTTTCATCTCAAAACACGTGCTTAAGTGTAACTTTAAAGCATGAATACCTTGTAAATCATTACCTGTAATGACCATATCATCTACGTATATGACCAGAATGACAATACCTTTGCTAGATGTGTGAAAGAACATAGCAAAATCATGTGTACTTTGTGTAAAAACATAATTAGTAATAGCAGTGCAGAACTTTTCAAACCAAGCTCTAGGTGCTTGCTTGAGACCGTATAGAGCCCGACGAAGTTTGCAAACCTGATGAGGAGAGTGTGGGAGACCAGGGGTGGTTTCATATAAACTTCCTCTTGTAGATCTCCATGAAGAAATGCATTTTTTTACATCCATTTGATGCAGTTTCCATTGACGAATAGAAGCAACTGCAATTAAAGTTCGTATAGTAGTTATACGAGCAACTGCGGCAAACGTTTCTTCATAGTCAATACCGTATTCTTGGGTGAAACCTTTTGCAACTAGACGAGCCTTATATCGATCAACAGAACCATCAGACTTTATTTTTATTTTGTAAATCCATTTATATCGTACAATGGATTTACCAGGAGGGAGATCCACATGATCCCATGTATGAGTATCTTGTAAAGCAGTTAGTTCTTCTGTCATGGCTTGTTGCCAAAGTGGGTCAGAGGAGGCCTCAGGATAGGTTGTTGGTTCATGAAGGGATAAAAAAGCAGACAAATAACAGTGATAATCTGTCAAATAAGCAGGTTGGTGTTTATCACGAACATGACGAGTTGAATTTGAAGGGACTGAATCAGTTTCTGGAGAGACTAGTTCAACAATGGTTGGATTATTCTCAGGAGAGATAATGTTAGAACATTGGATATGATGGTCCGATGGTGGAGCTACGACAGCCTCGGTACATTGTGTAGGATGACTTTGTAGTGGTGGTGGTTCAAAACTTTCAGGTGGTGAATCAACAAAAGGGTCATGAAATTGACGTGATTCAGAGACATCTGTTTGATATTTTGAGAGGGAGTAAAAAGGTATCTTTTCCCAAAAAGTAACATGTCGAGAGACATAAAGTTTTTGAGAAAAGGGATCATAACATCTGTAACCTTTTTGTTGAATACCGTAGCCTAAAAAAACACACATGGTTGTTTTCTTGTTGAGTTTATCTTGTTCTTTTTTGGGAAGAAGGACAAAGCAGGTGTCACCCTCATTTTTCGTATTTTCCGTATTTCCCGTATTTCGTATTTATACTCGTATCTGGATTTTTGGCATGTATTTTTATTTTTCTCAACTTGTGAGATTTCGGTATTTCTCGTATTTGGGTTTGGCATTGGTTCGGTTTTATTGGTGCGGTTTGGTTCGGTTTATGTGTGGAACACCCTAGCTCTAAGCTCCACCCTCAAACACACCACAACACCCTCTTTATAACTCCACCAACCTCTTCTCTCTCTTCATAACCACCATTAATTTCTTCTTCTTCTTCTTCTTCTTCTTCCTCCACACAACTCCCCAACCCTTAGGCAAGTGCACCTTGCCACCACATGAGAACACCATTTTAATTGTCCATTTGCTAGTTTAAGACTTGGTGATCAACATTAGAACTTGTTATTTTGTGATTTGGAGCTTCCTTTGTCCTAGATCTAAGTTTAGCTATTTTCGGATTTTGCATGGTTTGATCTACTTTAGTTGGATTTTATGGGTTTTTGATGCTTCCATGTGGAAGAGCATTCAATTCTACCCAAGTTGGAACTTTGGAAATCTGGATTTGGAGTTCGGATGGCCAAGTTATGATGCTTTGAAGCCTTGGGTTCATCCATGGTGTTCTTGCTGTTTGGAGAAGACAGTGAGCAGTGGCAGAGCTTCTTAGCTTACGCCACGCAGCCTTAGGTACGCTTCCTGTTGGAAGCGTGTCTCCTTCAGCGTGCGTGACTTTTCATGTACGCTGCTCTCTATAGCGTGCGTGACTTTTCATGTACGCTGCTCTCTGTAGCGTGCGTGACTTTTCATGTACGCTGCTCTCTGTAGCGTGCGTGACTTTTCATGTACGCTGCTCTCTGTAGCTTGCGTGACTTTTCACCCACGCTGCTCTCCTTGAGCGTGCGTGACTTTTCACCCACGCTGCTCCCTGTAGCGTGCGTGACTTTTCACCCACGCTGCTCCTTGAGCGTGCGTGACTTTTCACCTACGCTGCTCCCTGTAGCGTGCGTGACTTTTCACCCACGCTGCTCCCTGTAGCATGCGTGACTTTTCACCTACGCTGCTCCTTGAGCGTGCGTGACTTTTCACCTACGCTGCTCTTTCAGCGTGCGTGACTTTTCGTACGCTGCTCCCCTGACCCCTTGTTTAACCCATTGACCCTTGGAGTTTTGGTTTTATTTCTTTAAGCTTGGCTTTTCTATGGCTCTGTATATTGGTATTTTATTAGATATTTTACGCCTTTTGTCATGAACTTGATTTTACTTAATATGTTTGGAATGACTATTGTACATGGCATGGTATGACAAGGAACTAGCATAACACGACAGTGACCCGTAGTGGTGCACTCCTGACATGACCGACCTGACATGATAGTGGCCCGTCGTGGCGCACTCCTGACAAGTATCCTGACATGATTTATTTTAATGCTGTTACTTGACTTGCCTTGACACCGTAGGTAGTTCTTTCTTGCTTGCTTGTTAAATCCACTTGTCCTGTCTTGCATCATATCTAGGATAGGACTCCTGAGTACCACTGTCAGGAGTACCTACTAAAATGGATTAAGGTTAATAACTAGAATAACTCAGTAGTCATGAAGAGATGACACAGCTACAGGCAATCCCGTTATCTGGACGCTCTTGGGATCTGTAGCTTGCCGTCGAGTAGGGCACATTTCCAGCACACCGTCGCGTGTTGCACCCTCTAAGTCACCTAAGGGTACATGTGTCTCCTGGACAATGTACCCACCTGAATTCAACCCTAATCTTTCGTCCTGGATAGCCTGGATGGTCTGCAGGGCTTGTGGCTGTGGAACAATCTCACTGCATCTTGTTAGTAATTAGGCCTGTGATAACCCTAGTTAGTTAAAGTAGTAAGCCGTAGTATCTGCTTGGCCGTGATTGATTGAATGAGGTATAACCAGTTTAGCTATGTCTTGATCCAGTACAAGATTGCTCCATGTCTTGATTTCTTGCATTATTTTGCCGATAAGTTCTGTTCAGATGAAGGGTTACAACCCCGGTCCTTGTTTGGTTTACGGGTTGTAACCTGGCTATCGGAATAGTTCCATGGTTATCTCGTCGTATATCATCCTGATATGTTTTTTTGTAATTTTAGTTTTAATATTAGATTTTCTGTGCTGATTGCTGGCTTTTGTTCTTATTTCGTGGCCCCCTTGTGGCACTTGCTCTTTTTGGGGTTGACCCAGCTGGTTTTGTGTGGCCAGATTTCGGAGCAGCTCCCGAGGATCTACCAAGCTTCCAGCCCAATGGTGGCGACTAGAAGGAACCCGGGCTACGAGTGGATTTTCTATTTTGTTTCGCTCACTCTATTGTAAATTTATTCTTTTGAGGCGTTTAGCCGACGAGCACCTGTTAGCTCGATGCACTTTTACTTACTGTCTGCCTACGGGCTGTAAACATGATTAACAAATCCTAGGGTTGATCATGTATGACTTAACTCTTGCTAGTCCTAACATTTTGTAATGACTAGCTTCATGATCAGCTGATATGTAATATTTGGGACGCCTTTTATTGTATATTTGGTGGTCAAACATCTTGTGATTATATTACTTGCTTGTGATTGAGACAATAGGCTTGACCATAAGAGACCGTTGGCTTGTAGAAAACCCTCACATATCTAGACAACAGTGACCGTATATCGAGGTGGTTTCCATTTCAATATACGTAGCTGGCTATGTCTGCCCCCGCTCTCCAGTATTCTGGTTCTGGGGCGTGACATGGTTTAAGTGGTGGCCCATGCAAGTCTTGTAAATCAAGATGTGTGGGGGGTTTACCAGATAGATGTGTCAATCAGTACTCGTCCTTGATCTCTGTTCGTATTGTCTGAATCCCTGGATTCTTGCCCTGATCCTGTGCTTATATCGTTGATCTGTCCTTGTCCTTTCCTTATTGTTCCCTGTGTCGTCTTCTTCAGCGGCACTGTACCTGACCCTTCCGATCCGCAAGGAAGAGCACCTCTCGTGGACCAGCAGCAACCTGGAGATCAAGCCCAGCATTCCGGAGTCGCCTCCAGAGTGATACCTACTGGAGGAGAGTCACCAGTTCGGCCCGTCCAGCCAGCAGAGCCAGATGATGGTACCTTGGTAGGTCTCATCAGGACCTTGATAGCTTCCCAGGATCGTCGAAGCGACGCCCTGCACCAGACAGTTCAAGATGCTTTGACCCGAGGCGGACATCCCGGGAACCAGGCGGCAAACAGCTTCAAGCGATTGAACCCTCCTTTCTTCGACGGCACTGAGGATGCGGTTGCCGCGGATGCATGGCTTCAGGATACCGAGGTGATTCTAGAAGCAGCCAGGACACTTGAGAATGAGAAGGTGGCGGCGGTACGCCTGCAGTTGTTGGACTTGGCTCGCAATTGGTGGGCGACACAGGCGATGGGACTAGTGGCACCCATTGCTTGGGCAGTGTTTAGAGAGAGATTCCAGACGAAGTATTTCGATGCTGTGGCTCGGTACGACTTGCAGACCAGATTTACCAACTTGAAGCAAGGAGGCAGAACAGTCGACAGTTATGCATCGGAGTTTTCTAGACTCAGTAGGTTTGCCCCCACCTTGGTGGCGACCGAGTTTGATAGGGCCTAGCGGTTCCAGCAGGGACTGCATTTGGAGATCTTGTTGGCGGTTGAGCAGTTCGAGCACCAGACGTTCGATGCAGTCTTGAGAGCAGCTAGGAGGCATGAGTACACCTCCCAGAGGATCGTGGATAGGACCGGAAGTAGGAAGCGGTCCCACAGTCAGATGCACCAATCATCAGCTCCAGCCCCGGCAGCTAGGGGATTGACCATGGGGACTACGAGGCGGGCGGCCTCAGTAACGTCGGTTCAGCATTCGACCCCGACGTACCCGCAGGCTATGTGTTGATTATCGTACCTTGAATTCGGTGACAATCAAGAACAGATACCCTCTTCCGAGGATAGATGACTTGTTTGATCAGCTCAGAGGGGCCTCAGTGTTCTCGAAGATTGACTTGCGGTCGGGATACCACCAGATCAGAGTCAGAGAGCAGGACATCCCGAAGACAGCATTCAGATCGAGATATGGACATTGGGAGTTCCTTGTTATGCCCTTTGGAGCGACCAATGTGCCGGCCGTATTCATGGACCTCATGAATCGTATTTTCATGCCTTACTTGGATCAGTTCGTGATCGTGTTCCTAGATGACATCTTGGTCTACAGCAAGAGTGAAGCAGAGCATGAGCAGCATCTCAGAGTCGTCCTTTAGACGCTTAGGGAGCATCAGTTGTACGCCAAGTTCAGTAAATACGAGTTCTGGCTCGATCGCATTTCGTACTTGGGTCACATCATTACCCGTGGAGGAGTGGAAGTGGATCCCCAGAAGATTGTGGCTATCGAGTCATGGCCGGTACCCAGCTCAGTGGCAGAGGTTCGCAGCTTCCTTGGATTGGCCGGCTACTACCGGCGGTTCGTTCCAGATTTTGCAAGGATTTCAGCGCCGATGACCCAGTTGACCCGCAAAGATGTGCCGTTTGTTTGGACAACAGAGTGTCAGGAATCATTTGAGAAGTTGAAGCGAGGTTTGATAACGGCTCCCATTCTCACCCTTCCAGATGGGACCGGAGGATTCACAGTTTATTGCGACGCTTCAGGCAGAGGATTGGGGTGTGTCTTGATGCAGCATGGGAAGGTAATATCTTATGCATCACGCCAACTTCGTGATCATGAGAAGAATTATCCGACCCACGACTTGGAATTGGCGGCGGTAGTGTTTGCTTTGAAGTTGTGGAGACACTACTTGTACGGAGATAGAGTGGAGATCTTTACTGATCATAAGAGCCTGAAGTATGTTTTCACCCAGAAGGACCTTAATATGCGGCAGCGAAGATGGCTCGAGCTAGTGGTGGACTATGATGTGGATTTGCAGTATCATCCCGGGAAGGCCAACGTTGTAGCAGATGCTTTGAGCAGGAGAGCCGGAGTTTATTTTCTGACGGCGCAACCAGAATTATTGGCAGATCTTCAGAAGATGGGAATTGAAGTGGTTCTTCCTACCAGTGTGGCATTGATGGCCAGTCTACAGGTTCAGTCCAGCATAGTTGAGAGGATCCGGATGGCGCAGTTAACAGATTCCAAGCTCCAGCGACTCCGAGCAGAGTGTGAAGCAGGAAGAAGGCCAGAGTTATGTATCCATGAAGACGGTACCCTTCGGCACGGCACTCGTCTTTGTGTACCCAGTGGAGATATCAGACAGGAAGTCATGGCAGAAGCTCACAGTTCACAGTATTCTATTCATCCGGGTGGTACGAAGATGTACCGTGATATTCGTCAGCATTTTTGGTGGAATGGCATGAAGAGGGAGATAGCCCGGTTTGTCTCTCGGTGTTTGGTTTACCAACAGGTTAAAGCTGAACATCAGAGGCCCGCTGGACTTCTTCAACCCTTACCGATCCCAAAATGGAAATGGGAACATATAACCATGGATTTCGTGACCGGATTGTCCAGATCTCCGGCCGGCAGAGATGCTATTTGGGTAATTGTGGACATGCTTACCAAGGTGGCACACTTTTTCCCATTCAGAGTTGGACAGTCGACGGCGCAGCTAGCAGAGATGTACCTCAGGCAGATCGTCAGGCTTCACGGTGTGCCAGTCAGCATCACCTCAGACAGGGATTCAAGATTCACATCACACTTTTGGCGCAGCTTGCAGAAGAGTTTGGGGACTCGCCTTCAGTTCAGCTCAGCTTATCACCCGCAGACGGATGGTCAGTCAGAGCGCACAATCCAGACCCTTGAAGATATGTTGAGATCCTGTACCCTTGACTTCAATGGTTCATGGGAGAATCATCTGCACCTGGTAGAATTCTCATACAACAACAGTTATTAGGCCAGTATCCAGATGGCACCCTTCGAGGCTCTTTATGGCAGAAAGTGCAGATCTCCGCTAGTATGAGACGATGTCGGAGAGAGGCAGATGCTCGGACCCGAATTGATTTTCCAGACGGTTGAAGTGGTCAGGAAGGTCAGAGATCACCTCCGAGTTGCCCAGGACCGCCAGCGCCATTGGGCCGATGCTCATCGGCGTCCCTTAGAATTTGCTGTCGGCGACCATGTATTCCTTAGGATCTCGCCTAACCGCGGCGTCATTCGCTTCGGCGTACGGGAAAAGCTTAGTCCTAGGTATATAGGGCCGTTCGATATTCTGGAGCGGGTAGGAGATGTATCCTATCGTCTCGCTCTTCCGCCGTCGCTGAGTGAGGTACATGATGTATTCCATGTGCCCCAATTACGACGGTATATTCCAGACCCGAGCCACATCCTAGACCATTCGGAACTGGTTGTTGGTACCAACCTTTCGTATGAGGAGAGGCCCGTGTCTATTTTGGACCGGAGGGAAAAGATACTCAAGAACAAGACTATTAAATTAGTCCGTGTTGCTTGGGGTCATCGCTCTCTGGGTGAGTCAACGTGGGAGCGTGAGGACGACATCCGATCGCGATATCCATACCTGTTTGACTCGTGAGGTATAATGTTTTTCTTATGCCTTACATTTTCCCTTCCTTGCTTGCATTGTATGATTGTATGATTGGACTGCTTAGTGTAGCTTGCCTGTGCTTAATGTAGCTTGTCGTGACAATTTTTAGCTCCTTGATTAAATTCCGAGGACGGAATTCTTTTAAGGTGGGTAGAGTTGTCACCCTCATTTTCCGTATTTTTCGTATTTCGTATTTATACTCGTATCTGGATTTTTGGCATGTATTTTTATTTTTTTCAACTTGTGGGATTTCGGTATTTCTCGTATTTGGGTTTGGCATTGGCTCGGTTTTATTGGTGCGGTTTGGTTCGGTTTATGTGTGGAACACCCTAGCTCTAAGCTCCACCCTCAAACACACCACAACACCCTCTTTATAACTCCACCAACCTCTTCTCTCTCTTCATAACCACCATTAATTTCTTCTTCTTCTTCTTCTTCTTCCTCCACACAACTCTCCAACCCTTAGACAAGTGCACCTTGCCACCACATGAGAACACCATTTTAATTGTCCATTTGCTAGTTTAAGACTTGGTGATCAACATTAGAACTTGTTATTTTGTGATTTGGAGCTTCCTTTGTCCTAGATCTAAGTTTAGCTATTTTCGGATTTTGCATGGTTTGATCTACTTTAGTTGGATTTTATGGGTTTTTGATGCTTCCATGTGGAAGAGCATTCAATTCTACCCAAGTTGGAACTTTGGAAATCTGGATTTGGAGTTCGAATGGCCAAGTTATGATGCTTTGAAGCCTTGGGTTCATCCATGGTGTTCTTGCTGTTTGGAGAAGACAGTGAGCAGTGGCAGAGCTTCTTAGCTTACGCCACGCAGCCTTAGGTACGCTTCCTGTTGGAAGCGTGTCTCCTTCAGCGTGCGTGACTTTTCATGTACGCTGCTCTCTGTAGCGTGCGTGACTTTTCATGTACGCTGCTCTCTGTAGCGTGCGTGACTTTTCATGTACGCTGCTCTCTGTAGCGTGCGTGACTTTTCATGTACGCTGCTCTCTGTAGCTTGCGTGACTTTTCACCCACGCTGCTCTCCTTGAGCGTGCGTGACTTTTCACCCACGCTGCTCTCCTTGAGCGTGCGTGACTTTTCACCCACGCTGCTCCCTGTAGCGTGCGTGACTTTTCACCCACGCTGCTCCTTGAGCGTGCGTGACTTTTCACCCACGCTGCTCCCTGTAGCGTGCGTGACTTTTCACCTATGCTGCCCCTTGAGCGTGCGTGACTTTTCACCTACGCTGCTCTTTCAGCGTGCGTGACTTTTCATACGCTGCTCCCCTGACCCCTTGTTTAACCCATTGACCCTTGGAGTTTTGGTTTTATTTCTTTAAGCTTGGCTTTTCTATGGCTCTGTATATTGGTATTTTATTAGATATTTTACGCCTTTTGTCATGAACTTGATTTTACTTAATATGTTTGGAATGACTATTGTACATGGCATGGTATGACAAGGAACTAGCATAACACGACAGTGACCCGTAGTGGTGCACTCCTGACATGACCGACCTGACATGATAGTGGCCCGTCGTGGCGCACTCCTGACAAGTACCCTGACATGATTTATTTTAATGCTGTTACTTGACTTGCCTTGACACCGTGGGTAGTTCTTTCTTGCTTGCTTGTTAAATCCATTTGTCCTGTCTTGCATCATATCTAGGATAGGACTCCTGAGTACCACGGTCAGGAGTACCTACTAAAATGGATTAAGGTTAATAACTAGAATAACTCAGTAGTCATGAAGAGATGACACAGCTACAGGCAATCCCGTTACCTGGGCGCTCTTGGGATCTGTAGCCTGCCGTCGAGTTGGGCACATTTCCAGCACACCGTCGCGTGTTGCACCCTCTAAGTCACCTAAGGGTACATGTGTCTCTTGGACAATGTACCCACCTGAATTCAACCCTAATCTTTCGTCCTGGGTAGCCTGGATGGTCTGCAGGGCTTGTGGCTGTAGAACAATCTCACTGCATCTTGTTAGTAATTAGGCCTGTGATAACCCTAGTTAGTTAAAGTAGTAAGCCGTAGTATCTGCTTGGCCGTGATTGATTGAATGAGGTATAACCAGTTTAGCTATGTCTTGATCCAGTACAAGATTGCTCCCTGTCTTGATTTCTTGCATTATTTTGCCGATAAATGGTGGGAAACCAAGTTCTGTTCAGATGAAGGGTTACAACCCCGGTCCTTGTTTGGTTTACGGGTTGTAACCTGGCTATCGGAATAGTTCCATGGTTATCTCGTCGTATATCATCATGATATGTTTTTTTGTAATTTTAGTTTTAATATTAGATTTTCTGTGCTGATTGCTGGCTTTTGTTCTTATTTCGTGGCCCCCTTGTGGCACTTGCTCTTTCTGGGGTTGACCCAGCTGGTTTTGTGTGGCCAGATTTCGGAGCAGCTTCCGAGGATCTACCAAGCTTCCAGCCCAATGGTGGCGACTAGAAGGAACCCGGGCTACGAGTGGATTTTCTATTTTGTTTCGCTCACTCTATTGTAAATTTATTCTTTTGAGGCGTTTAGCCGACGAGCACCTGTTAGCTCGATGCACTTTTACTTACTGTGTGCCTACGGGCTGTAAACATGATTAACAAATCCTAGGGTTGATCATGTATGACTTAACTCTTGCTAGTCCTAACATTTTGTAATGACTAGCTTCATGATCAGCTGATATGTAATATTTGGGACGTCTTTTATTGTATTTTTGGTGGTCAAACATCTTGTGATTATATTACTTGCTTGTGATTGAGACAATAGGCTTGACCATAAGAGACCGTTGGCTTGTAGAAAACCCTCACATATCTAGACAGCCGTGACCGTATATCGAGGTAGTTTTCATTTCAATATACGTAGCTGGCTATGTCTGCCCCCGCTCTCCAGTATTCTGGTTCTGGGACGTGACAGCAGGTGGAGCCAAAGACCCAAAGTTCTGAGTAATCGGGAGGGATATGATAAAGACGTTCAAAGGGGGATATCCCGTCAGTGACCGAAGAAGGAATACGATTAATGATATAAGTAGAAGTGTGAACGGACTCCCCCCAAAAAGTACGAGAAATCGAGGAGGAGAGAAGTAAAAGCAGTTTCCACAATGTGACGGTGTTTGCGTTCTGCTACACCATTTTGTTCAGGTGTTTCAGTGTATGATAATTGAGGAAGGGTCCCTTGAGATTTCAAATAATCAAGAAATGGCTTGGATATATATTCGCCTCCAGAGTCTGACCTAAATTTTTTGATTGTTTTTTAAAACTGTGTTTTGTTGATCGTGCAAAATTCAATATAGACTTTAAGAAAATATGAACGAGAATGCAATAAATATGTCCATGTATAGCGAGAATAATCATCAATAAAAAGTACATAATATTGGGCACCTCCCATGGACTTTATTGGTGCTTTTCCCCAAACATCATAATGCACAATATCAAATGGTGATGAAGAAGAAGTTATAATATTATTAAAAGGAAGAGCTGGTTGTTTAGCTAATTTACAAGCAACACAATAAGGTTCTTTATCTAAATGAATAGAGCCTAACAATCCTTTATTCATCATGTACCGAAGTCGAGAAAAAGAGACGTGACCTAATTTGGAGTGCCAAAACATAAATGGAGATGAAGAAATTGTTGGAGCAATAAATGAGGTACCAATGGCAGACGGAATATGAAGTTTGTCCAGAACAAAGAGGGTACCAATTTTACGAAATGTTCCAACTTGCTTTTCCGTTGAGCGGTTCTGAATGACACAACCAGAAGATGAGAAGTTAGTATTAAATCCTTGATCAGATAATTGTCCAACAGATATAAGATTCATTGATAGTTTTGGTACAAGATAAACATCTGAAATAGTCAGGTTATTAGATGTTTTAATGGATCCAATATGATTTGCATTAATGGTAGTACCATTAGCAGTATGAATTATAGGAGATGAGAGAAAAGGAATTAAATTCTCAAAGAAATTTGAATTGCAAGTCATATGGTTTGATGCACCAGAGTCAAGAAACCATCTAGTAGAGTATATACCTGAAGATGCTGGTAATGCAGAGATGTAGTGGAGTTGTTAGCAGTAGAAATAGCATGTTTGACCATTTCCTGAATATCAACAACAAATAGACTATGTTTGATGGATGGTGACGTAAAGACTGCCATAAGAGGTAAATAGACTTCTTCTTTTTTTAAAAAAAATTAAAAAGAACAACAAAAATTAAACAGAAAGAACATATAAAAAATCTCGAGTTACAAATAATAAATAGATTGAGCAACGGGATGGTCAACAAGTGATAAGTTGACGTGTAAAAAAAATCAACTAAGTCTATGAAAATTCTTATGTGTAAAATGACAATAAAAAAGAGAGAGTAAAGAATCTATGTGTACTGATGTACGTGTGATGGGAAGAACTTTTGAAAGAAAACTCTATGAATGTGTCAGATCCCCACGTGATGGTAAGAGAGAGGAAAAAAGAAACCACTCTTCTTCCTTTCAAAAGGAAAGAAACCGATGGGCTATATGGTAGTTATAGCAAATATATATATATTTTTTGAACAACGAAAACCAAACCTTCAGGAGTGTAATCAGATGGAAGTCGAAGGTGGCGACTTCAGGCTCAAGATCGGACGCACCAGCCTGAGGAGTGTCAAGCTATGGCGTACGATCGGACCCGCGAAGAGCGATGAAGATGAAGTGGTGTAATCAGAGGAAGGAGCTGCTATAGTAGGTTGCGAGGCCACGTGGATGGCCAATGAATGGACTGTTGCAGCGTCCACAGCTAGTTTCCGTAGTCACCGACAGGTTCAGATAGCAGTCGCGGAAGCAGGCAGTAAGTGGTCGTCCGGAGGCCACGACTGGGTGGCGGAAGCAGGCGCCTGGGTTGATACTTAGTGGAAGATCCTTGCAGTTAGAGCCAAAGCTCTGATACCATGTTAGCAATGGAGAATGGAATAAATTTCTGTGTGTATATTCGTTAGAGAAAAACCTCAATTTATAGAGATTACAAAAAAAGCAAATATAGTAAGTACAACGGTAATATTACAAAGAAGGAAAGTACAACGTTAATATTATAAAGAAGAAAAATACTAAAACAAAATTATGTAAGTGCATGCCTCTATCCTTTAACAAATAGTACATGTAATACTAAGCAATTATTCTAAAGGAACAAAAAATTCCTTTCAAATGTAACTGATCTCATCACCCCCTAAATTGATTTTTCTGTTCCATTTTCGAAATGAGTTGCTGAAACTGTCCATTGATTTGCTGAAACCATCCTAGCTTGTTGATTAATCATTAGCTAAAATAAATTATCAATACAAGAGACAAAGAACATAAGAAAATTGAGTTAAAGTAAACTTGTCATCACAAGAATATGACTTTATAAACTCTTGGTGCTTTCTAATCAGTGTGACTGATTATTGTTCCTTGGTTGGGAACAATTAACAAGTCAAGTTCTCCTGCTTTTATAAGCTCTTTCCAATTTTTTCTGGTTTCATACTTAGATGGCACTCTATCTAATGTCTAGATTCTAAACACAACCTATCATGCACAATTCCTATGGTGTGTGACAGCCTAAACTACATAATAATAGGGAGAAAGACATGAAGAAGAAGAATTGTTCTCCAGTACACATTGATCAAATTAAAGATATTCACTGATAGCTTAGTAGTGATACAATCTATAAAATCACATATCAAGCATAGCCTTTTTGTGCCAGATACTTTCTGCAAAAGTAGCAACTTCGACACTTCGTGTCCGTAAATATCACGAATATTACGATGGAAGATCGAGGAGGAATTTTTTTGAAGATTACATGATACGAATTAGTACTTGGAAAATAAAAGTCAATTCATTTTCTGTGTTTGAATGACGAAGGAAAGAAGTAGGGGGAAAAAATGATTCCTGTTCTCCCCCGTTCACCCCAGTCCAATTATTTACTTTTCTTTCAATTTCTTGGTCTTTTCAAACACCGAAAAGAAAAAGAAAAAGTAAAGAATTGATTTTTTTTTTTTTTCCTGCGAACCAAACTGAGACCTAGAAATCATCAAGAGATTCTTAAGAAAGTCTGGTGTTAAGTTTCTATTATAGACCAGAGCCTTGATCCTCTATTTGTGTGTTTGGAAATCTTTACTCTAATCATAACAAGCTTCAATTTCTGTTTTTTTTTTTTTTATCAGAGATTTTTTCTGCAATACAAGTTTGTATGCATACTAAACTTTGTGGAAAGTGTCCGTGTCGCATTGATATTTAATTTATTTTAGCAAAAAGAATTAGTATGCTGACACACCCCCCTTTTTTTTCTTTGACATCTTCTCCTTTGTCTACGCGTTTTCTTTCATGGTTCATTCTCAATCTGAACTGGAGGGAAAAAAAAAAAAATACTAGGAGAATAAATAATTATTCTCCATGTCCCTCTTCTCTACTAACATGTCTACATAATTTACATGTCTACGTAATTTTTTTTTTACATGCTGTTACAAGAGATTATTACTGCTGCTCTCAAGAAAACCTATATATATATATATATATATATATATATATATATATATATATATATGGGAAGGGATATTGCACCAAACTTATTGTATCAATTGTTGCACCAAACAATTTCAACCACACATTTATTTCTATCATGTGGTTATAAATCATTCCATAAAGTTGTTGCCATGTGAGCATGCTTTATAACCACATGATTGAAATAAATGTGTGGTTGATATTATTTGGTGCAATAATTGATGCAATAAGTTTGGTGCAATATCCCTCCCCTATATATATATATATATATATATATATATATATATATATATATATATATATTTTGGAATAAGGATAAATTTTGGAATAAGGGTAATATATATATATATATATATATATATATATATATATATATATATATATTTGGAATAAGGATAAATTTTTGGAATAAGGGTAATATATATATATATATATATATATATATATATATATATATATATATATATATATATATATATTTTTTGGAATAAGGATAAATTTTTGGAATAAGGGTAATATATATATATATATATATATATATATATATATATATATATATATATATATATATATTATATGACTTAAATAATATCCAACGGATGTGAATGAGGGAATGCAAAAGTGAGAGAATGTTGATCCCTCCTCATATATATATATATATATATATATATATATATATATATATATAAATATATATATATATATATATATATATATATATATATATATATATATATATTTGCACATATTCAAGTGCTAATGTTTCTATTCAAAATTGTCTATGCTATACAACTCTAAATAGAGTTAGAGTACAGTGCCCTTGTGTCACTGGAAAATCTCAAGGGATCTTTAAGTCTTTGTGTTGTGATAATATCTTGTTCTTTTCCAATGTAGTTTCTGAATGCTTCCTTCACAAAAGTTGGTGGCGAAGTACCAAGAAGAAGAAGATTACTCTACATTTTACTTTGATTAGGAGATAATCAATCTTTCATTGAAGGATTATGTTAACAACATGTGCCATAACATCATAACGTGACAATACATCGATAAACATATATTTTATATAGGTACTTTCAGTAACGCATTAATTAGTGTAACCATTTCGGAGATGGATCTCTGATTCTAGCCATTGTCTTCAAAGTTCGATTCGACAATCAAATCATATGTAAAACTTCTTGTGCCGCGTCTAATTAATTGTGATGCAGACAAAATTTTCTCACCGTATTATGAAGATATAATTTACAACATGTGTCTAATGCTTTTTTATAGGCATAGGATATTAGAACGACTTAATTACACGTGAAATATCCAGCATACCTTTGAAAAAACCTGTAAGATCTACGGTTAGTGGGCTAAACGATCCAGTCACTTAAGACGGACAAACTGGAGGGTCTAGTCCATTAGGCTCCACAGGAACTAAGAGTTTCGACATTTCCATCATCTTCTTCAACCATGACCATGTGTGGCATGAAAACAGATCAACAACAACAATGGCACCCACAAAATTCAGCACGCTCGAGTAGTCTCCGACAGCAAGAATCAACAATTAAAGTCCCTCAGGTGGTTCAAAGTGAATATAAACATGGTTAACAGCTGAAAAAAGTGGTCTTTAAAAAAGCTAGAATCAGCAAGTTCATATATCTATATATGATTTGTACATAGTTAGGGCTGAAAATCGAACGAACGAACGAATTCGAACAAAGAGTGTTCAAGCTTGATTTGACATAACTATCGAACGAGTTTGATTCGAGCCGAGCTTAAGGTCGAGCTCTAAAATGGTGTTTGAACTCGGTTTGATTAGAGACTCGAACAAATCGAGCGCACACTGTTTCTCTCAAATTTTAAAGACTTTTTTTTTATTAAATTACTTATGCTCTTTACATCATAAATTTACCATCATATAAACAAGAAAAAATGAGTAAAATTTCTAAGACAATGTATTTCTATCTATTAAAAAAGACATAACATATACTAGAAAAAGTCCTAATATGAGAAACCGAGCCGAGCTCGAGCCTGTTTGCGAACAAGATCGAGTCGAACAACCTATAGTCGAACTCGCTATCGATTAGTCCACGAACGAGCTTAAATCGAGCCTGGATCGAACCGAATGCGAACAGTTTGAATCGTTTTACAACCCTATACATAGTTAACTTGTTTTTCCTTTTCATATTGAACGGCTGGAAAAAGTAGTCTTAAAGAGCGAGAATCAACAAGTTCATATTTATGATTTTTATATACACTTCTTTCACGCCGGGTCGAATTCGGACAGATGGAACAGATGTCTCTATCTCAATCACTTGAGCTAGAGTTGACAACTTAAGATCTCTTTTGATTCACGAAAAAAAAAAAAAAACTACTTCCAAATATTACAATTTTCATCGATTTTTTTTTTCTTAGATAAGGAAGTTTGTCACTTGACAGTAAGAAACTTCAAATGTGGATTTTCCATTGTCAAATATCAAAGATATGATGCAGGCAGGGCCTGGAATACAACACTGCCCACCGCCTGCCATTTGTCATCAGCAGAATGAGCGAATGTGCTGACTGACACAAGTTTGGATCAGCCAATCAAAGGAACAGAGGTATTCTGTTCATGAGTGAACCGAGGACAAGTGGCATTCTCCCATTGGTTCGGACTGGACCTTGACGTTAGCAGGAGGGACTCGTTTTGGGTGGATCCCAGCCCAGACCAATGGGAGGGTAGCACGTGTCCTCGGTTCACGTGTACGATTTTCTGCATCTGTTTGTCAGTTTAAGGACTTCTTGTTAGATGCTCGCTCTTTTCCTCGAGAGTTGTGGTCAAAACTAGTTAGTTTTGACCGAACCACCATACAAGATTTGAATGGAATGATGAACATTTACACTAATTTTGATTGACGTAACAAAAATAGACTCTCACATCCTAGGCAATACACAACAAGATAGAAAGTTACGATAAAAGCATAAATATACTAATAGAAAGTTAGAGGTGACATCGGTCAATTGATAAAATACTAATTAATGGACCTAAAGGAATAGAGTGATGCTACGTGGACTGTATTTTTAGCCCGCAGATTTGGCCCACGGTCCACATGGCGCGTCTTCATTGGCAGGAACCCGATAGCGTGCCACATACAAATTTGGGGGGCAATGGGTTTGGAACACGTACGTCCGCGGTCACCGCCAGTTGGCAGAGACGCGGCTCTTTAACATTTTCGAAAGAAATTACGATCCATCTAAATAATATGTATTAGTTAGGGTTTTCGAAATTGTTTCAATCATTCTCAATACAAGTAAAAATATCAAGAGAGCAATTAGAAATATCAAATATGAAAGCATAGGCATTCATATATATCATTCTCACCAACAACCATCAACATTACATTACATGTATATCTATCTATAATCTTAATCTCTAATCTTCTATACACTCACTAGTTATGGGTATCGACTCAATTGTTGAATGAGTTCTGATGCGGTCTGGTGCTCTAGTTGACTTATCGGTATCGACTCAATTGTTGACCGAGTTTTGATGCGGTCCGGTGCTCTGGTTAACTTATCGGTATCGACTCAATTGTCGACCGAGTTTTGGTGCGATCCGGTGCTCTAGGTTAGGTCTAGTAGATATTCGTCCTCCAGTCCGCGGTGGTTGCCGCGGACTCGGAGAGGGGCTTGCGGAAGGAGACGATGTGGCTGGCGGCGAGGCACGCGGCGAGCCTCTCGGACACGCGCACCTCGTCCATCCTCATCTCCCGGAGGCGGTGGGCGAGGTCGGGGACGCCGCGGCGGCGGAGGTCCCAGACGACGCCGACGCCTCCGGGCCTGAGCACCCGGACCATCTCCCCGAGGCCCCGCCCGGCCTCGTCCCCGAGGGAGGCGGCGGAGGCGACGACGTCGAAGTGGGCGTCGGGGAAGGGGAGGCTGCGGGCGTGGCCCTCGCGGCAGGTGACGTACTCGTGGACGCCGTCGGCGGCGGCGCGGCGGAGGGCGGAGAGGGCGGCGGCGCGGGAGGGGAGGAGGCCGACGACGCGGCCGCGGGCGCCCTGCTTCTTGAGCTGGAGGGCGATGGAGCTGAGGAGGAGGCCGCGGCCGCAGCGGACGTCGAGGGCGGTGCGGACGGAGGACCAGTCGGGGACGGAGGCGACCATGCGCTGGGAGACCTCACGGCGGAGGGCGGAGGAGGAGTGGAGGAGGCCGGCGGCGGCGGCGAGGAGGCAGACGGAGAGGAGGAGGAGGGAGGAGCCGAGGAGGGCGACGGAGGAGCGGAGGACGGCGGGGGGGAGGGACGGGAGCAGGGAGCGGGAGCGGAGGAGGACGTCGCCGGAGAAGAGGAGGAGGAGGAGGGAGGCGGCGCCGGAGAGGAAGGACTGGAGGAGGAGGAAGAGGACGGACTGCCACTCGTCGCTCCCGTAGATCGAGTAGATCTGGGCCCACTCGCGGCGGCCGGAGGCGGCGCAGCCGCCGCCGGCGCCGGAAAATAAAGATTTTGCCGATTTTGCCATTTTTGGAGTGGGGGGGAGAGGAGGAGAAGAGGGAAGGGGGGATTTTAAAGAGGGAGAGGAGGACTTGTTATAGTAATTTAATTTCTTTTTTTTTATTATTATTTTTGATGACCGGTTGTAGCCGGTTGTTGAGGAAATCATCCATGAATCATGGCATGCATCCTATATTTTGGTTTTATTTGTTTTTAATGCGGTTATAATTTTGGAGCTAGAGTTTAGGGGGGGGCATTCATTCCCTATATATATATATATATATATATATATATATATATATATATATATATATTTTATTATTATTATTATTATTATTATTATTATTATATAAAAAAAGGGTCTGGCAACCGCACGGCAGATCCCGATTAGCCCAAGCCCCTGCTAGCACCAGACCCAATCCGTCTCCAATGGGAGACTGCGGACTCTGTGCACGGTCCTCTCCCTCAGTTCGTAAGGCACCGTTGTTATTATTATTGGATTAGATTTTTTTTAACTGAATCAATTTAGCTATAAATGATCGTCTTTCGAGAAAGGTGCAACAACAACAACAAAATCTTCGAAAAATGTTTCTAGCGGGGATGAGCGTTCAGTTTACTCGGTTTCGACCGGACTGAAATAGTCAAAATCGAATTAAGTCAAATTTATAGAAATTCAAAACCAAACCAAAATTAGGCATGACGGAAATCGAACCGAACCGATATAGTCGATTCGGTTTGTTCGATTGGACTATTTTTATTATTTAGTAGGTCGGACCCAAAATTGAAATATGGTTAAATACTATTAAAAATATATAACTATTATACATATAGTTGTCTTTCCTGAAAGGAGTACATGAAAGGTGTAACAAAAGTTATTCGGTTTATTCGGTTTTAACCGAATCGAGATAGCCAAAATCGATTTTTTAGAAGCGAACTGAAATTAGTCATAGCTGAAATCGAACCAAACCGATATAATCGATTCAGTTTATTGTTGGACTATTTTTGATTGTTTAATTGGCCTGGACCAAAGTTGAAATGTGGTTAAATTATATAAAAAAAAAAAAAAATTATTCGTTTGTTGTATTTCAAATTTGGGCTTAAAATTAAAAAATTTAATCCAGAAAATGTCCCTGTCCCCTCTTCCCCCCGGTGGCGGCGACAACCCCCCAGCCCCGCCCGACCCCCTTGCCCTCCCCCCGCCGGCCCTGCGCCCCCTGCCCTCCTCCCGCCCTCCCCCCGCGCGGCCCTCCCCCGCCGGCGAGCCCCCAGCCCCGCCCGACCCCCCCCCCCCCCCCGGCCCTCCCCCTGCCGGCCCTGCCCTCCTCCAGCCCGACCCCCCTCCCCCGCTGGCCTTCCCCCCGGCGGCAAGCCTCTATCCCCGCCCCGTCCCCCGCGAGCCTCCTCCCGACCTCACCGGCCCCGCAGGCCCTCCCCCGCACTCGCCGGCCCCCCGCGGTCCTCCCCCGCCCTCGTCCCGGCCCCACGCAGCCCTTCCCGTGGCATCGCCGACCACCCAGCCCCTCCCCCAACAGCCAAGGAAGGAGGACGGGGGGGAGGGATAAAATTGTTATTTGGAGATTTTTTGCAACAAAAATAAATAGTAAAAAAATTAAGAGCATAAGATCTTTTTCGCAAAAATGGCCAATCTAGAAAGGATTTTTTTGTCATTTGCCCAAAAATCCTATAATATTGAAATGCTTAGTTATTTGGATCCGACCCGGTCCAATCATTATGAATGCCCACACCCACATGGAAGCAAAAAAAAAAAAATGACACATGACCAATCCCCCAAACCATTCCGGGTCTCGAGATTTGCCACCCGTCCGTGTCTCAAGGATCCATCTCATGCTCATGCTCTCCTCACTTCCTTTTGTCGGTGGGGCCCACAATTCCCCTAAATAAAATTTTATCTTAAAAAATAAGTTATTTGTTAGTCCTTCGGTAAATTTGATTTTCGGTTGGAACCGGTATTGGTCCATCTGAAAGAGACTTATATCTTATATTGATACCGGCAAACGATTCGTCATGGTATTTCTGGATGGTATACATATTGCTACGAATCTGATCGGATCGGACGTGATGAAACTGTACGTTCGAAACATACTACTTTAGGGGTCGAGCATTGTTCCGTTTGGACCGAGAACCTAATCGAATCAAACCGAATAAGAGATTTGGTTTGGTTTAAAAAAATAAATCGGCTAGGTTTTAACAATCCTAAAATTTCTGATTTTATTTTGGATTTCGGTTTCGGTCCAAAACTTAAAATTGAATAACATTTATGCAATTATTAAATACTTCCAATTTTATGCACATTTTGTGATTAAAAATGTGTATATGTTTTTGTATATTTTGAAAACAACAATTCTATATATGTCTTTTAAAGTCAAACTTTGGTAATTTAAGTAATCCAACTTTGAAATACAACAAACATATGTATAATTTTTTTTAATATATAATATAATTTAACCCCAAAATTCTAACTTTGGACTCAATCCATTAAACAATAAAAATAGTCCGACCGAACAAACCAAATAAATCGAATCGTGTATCGGTTTGGTTTCGATTATGGCTAATTTCGGTTCGGTTTTGATTTTGAATTTTTAGAATTTCGGTTTATTCGATTTTGACCATTCAGGTTCGGTTGAAACCGGACGAACCGAACGCCCAGCCCTAGCCTATCTGGACCACTGAAGCAGATTCGTTTTCACGATGAAGTAAACCACAAACAACAGTTTAGCAAGGTTCTGACCACATGACTGTTCTAACGTGTTGGTTCGCTGGAAAAAAAAAACACTCAATTAATTTGTTTCTATATTTTTTCTAATGTAAGTGGGAGTCTCGTGGTACTAAGACGACGGAGTTTTTTTTTTAATTTTTATTATTTTACTATTGCGTGTGGGTGGCCGGAAAACATAACATTTTCACCAAAACTAAAAATTCTAAAAATGCCAAGATTGTGGCCGTGATAGCCGGAAGTGGACATTGGCTAGAAAAATGAAGAAAATGCAACACATACAACAAAACAACAATAAATGTTGAACCAAAGGAGTCGCTATCCACCCACCGACTAAAGTGTGACTAGCAAGAGCTAGAGCTCTACTTGTTTTTTGTACATGTTTTTTGTATTTTATTACATTGACATTCATTGACTATGTTACTACCAATGGGGTCTTGTGGACCACTATGCCAAACTAATTAGGGTTTCATTTGACCAACACATAGGCTCACCCCTAAGATGTTAGGGTCAAGATCCTAAGGTAGCCTAATTTAATTACTCTTTTCTAAGGATTAGGTGGTCTTAGTTAAACTTAGGGTTAATTAGGGTGTAGATCCTAGATTTTATACATAACATATTCAATTGGAATGTTTATTCTAATTTTTTATTTTTTGTTTCATTTTTTTCAATAGTACGCTTTTTTCACAATTTGTGTCGGTTATTGCTCTTGTACTCATGTTTAGGATATAATAAAAATAAAAAAAATAAAAAAATTCAAAGTCCAAATATTTTAATTGGACATGTTATGACTTAAACTCGTAGTTTAAGGTATACTCGTAGTTTAAGGTATTGCATTTTTATAGAGAAGTACGACCCGGTCCCGAAAACCACGAACAAAATATATATGCCACGTTTTGTTCACGAAACCAGGACCTTGTGAAACAAAATTCACTTTGTAAAAAAAATTAAGAATAGAGAAGAATATTGTCCTCCCCAACACCAAGGATTTACTTTTCCTCCCAATTTCTCGTATTTATTATAAAATTTTAGGACAAAAATATTCATGTTCAAAGATATATTCTGACTATATTTCTAGCCTTTCCAAATACTAGAAAAAATTGATAAAAATTATAATTTTTCATATGCCCATGTAATAAGCAAAAGAAAATTGATTTACTTTTCTTTGAACCATACAAGTCCATACAGAGTTGCATGAAAAATATGTTTGAATAAATTATTCAAAACGAAAGAAGTCTTCAAAAATATGGAGGAACGAAACGTCTCGCCATTTGAGTTGGCGGAAAAATGGAGTATCAAAATTCCGCCAACCAAGTTGGATGAAAAATATGGATGTGTTTACATTCCACCAACTAAGTTGGCTGAAATTTGTGGTTGGTTTGGTTCTGGATGGTGGGTTTGTTGGGGGTTTATTTTGGAGGGTTTATAGAGGGTGAGGGTTTATTTTGATTTATTTGGGAGTGTTTACAGGATTGGTTTATGTGAATTTTTTTTACTGGTACATACTTATATCTAATTTTTTTAGGATTGATTTAGTTTATTTTGACTTATATCCTCTGGAAATCAAATCAACAACGCTACCAACTCAACCGCTACTACCGTTCCGCTGCCTACGAACCAACTGTTGCCGCTGCGAACCGAACCTGAGAAGCGAATCTTGACTTCTAATTTTATTGCCAACTCAGTTGGCGGAATGTGCCCCCTCTGCTAATTTCTCCAAAATAGTTTTGTTTTGACTAACTCTATTAAACTTTTTTTTATTTTTATTTTTTCGTTAGAGGAACTTTTTGAAGTCCATATGGTAATGGTACTTTTGCTTAGGTTGTTGTTGAAAGCACTAATAAGAAGTGATTTCTAAAAGTAATCTCCATATATGTTTTCAAAAGTTGTTCAAATCTAAACTAGAACTAGCTTTTCACAATTTTATAACAAGTTGATATTATAAACAGCTTTTGGAAGCGCTTTTCATGAAAAGAAAGAAATTTAAAAAAAAAAAAAAAAACACAACAACAATGACAATTGATTGTAACCTCCTGGAGACAATGTGTTACCAACCTTTCAATTCATTTTTTTTGGCATGCTTTCACTAACTCACCTAACTGATTTTGAAAGCTCAAGATCAGTTGAGTATACCAACTTTTCCATTTGTTAATTTGTTTTTCTTAATGAGTAAACACTAATAATGCCCATCCATCCCTTATGTGTGACTTATGAAATTGGAAAGTAGGTCAATTTAGTAGTTTACTTTTCATATTCTTAGGTTGCAAACTGTGGCCTGCTTTTCCATAGTTTCCAAGCAGCTTCTCATTAAAGTCTTGTCCAGTATTCTAAAAATCCAAAACCGAAATCGAATCGAACCAAGATTAGTCGTAACCGAATCGACTACGATTCACTTTATTCGATTGGACTATTTCTATTGTTTAATGGACATGACCAAAATTTTGAACTGTGACATATGCACATATGTTTTATTTCAAATTTGAACACATAGTTAGACTTACTGTTAATTGCCAAAGTTGACTCTCTTTTTTATAAAAAATATAAACATTTTTAACCATGAAATATGCAAATGATTGAAGATTTACATCTTACACTATATAATGAGGCTTCAAAACGGCTCAAAAGTGAGCCGTCTAAGCCGTCATTATATCACGGTCCATTTTATTTTAAAAAAAATAAATTTTGTAAAAATTGTTGAAAAAAGTTTAAATTTGTCAACATGGAGAATCGAACTCAACCAGAAAAGAAAAATACCTCACACCTTAACCACATGAGTTAAAAGAGACATTTGATTACAATTGGATACTATTCTTATTATCAGTTATTATACGTACAAAGCACGTGCATTTACTATTAGTTGTATAAGACTTGTTATGTTTTCGGTTTTGGACTAAAATTGTAACCCAAAATCGAAGTTGAAATCAAATTTAAAAAAAAAAAATCGAAACCAAACTGATTTATTTCAAAGCAAACCGAAACCAAACGATTGATAATGGAAATCCAAACACAAATATTCTAGCTTATTCGAGACCTAAATCTAGATATCACCCTCTCACATATGCAATTTTGTCAAAAGGGAATCTAGGGAAGGAAAAAAAAAAAAAAAAGACCATAGAAATATTTATCTTTGAGACTGATTGTGTAGTGTTTGAGACTTTGGTGACAGACAAATTGGGAGCCCCACTTTCCTATAGTTTGGACAATCTCCACTTTGTAGTCTGGTTCAAGCCAACTAATAGCATTCCCATACTGCCAACTTTTTTTTTTCCTAGGGTTTTCTTGATTCCATTCAACCTAGAGCATCAATAGTAAAGGCTCATCTCATCCCAATTTCTTGATTCTAGATTCACATTGTAGGGCTAATTATGTAGAATGATAAGATTCAATTGAAGTTCTATGGCGATTTCGTTCCAATCAAACGAGCTATAAGTTGGATCTGGAAATTTCTACATTCAGAATATAGGAACTCATTTTGTAGAATAATAAAACTTAATTTAGAGCCTCAATTTCTAGTTTCTAGATTTCATATTATTTTTTGACCACACAACATTTGCTACTAAAGTTTATTTATGTCGTTGAATCATTTTCTACTACTTCCATACAGACTGATCCTATTCTAACTTTATTTTTTTTATTATAAATTTGGACATCAAGATGCATTATTCTGCTCCATTCATTGTGGATGCTCTTACAGGCAGAAACCGAGTATTGATCGCATGTATATTTTTTGTCATCGGTTACCAAAATTTCCATTATCCAATTTCCAAGAAATCAACTTCATGGGTCAAGATCAAGACTTTAAGGTGCGGTTTGGTTCAAGTTTTGGAGGACGTAGAATGTGATTTGGATTTTTTATCCATATTTAGTAAGTCTGAAACAAGAAATTGAAGGGGGACGAAGGGGACTTAAGTTTTCCACAGTTGCGTAAAAGTAAACCCCTAAGGTCCCCTTGGAAATATTTTACTTTTCTAAGAATGTTGGTTGTATGCATTAATTATAATTTTTTTGGACAATAATATCCTTCCTGACGCTAGCTGAATTTAAGTAACAGTAGTATCTTGAACCTAATTAAAGGATATTTGTAGAAAATTAAACAAATTAATATTTTCATTAATGTCTGGACCAAGCATGATGATGAGAAAATTGAATTTTTTTTGCGAAATCAAATATGGGAATGTGAATGTTGAATTCATTTTTCTTGGAAAAGTAATGAAAAATGGATTCCAGATATACCATACATTTATTCAAAAGTTCAGTACTCTCCATCTTTTTTCAGCCTTCAAGAAAACAAAAGAAAATCAAAACTTTAAGAAAACAAAAAAGAATTTATGGAGAGAACCCAGGGCCTTCCTTCTATTTTTCTATCAAGGTTCCAACTATTGCATTAACTCGCCTCCACTGGAGCTCGATCTCCTGACCACTTGTGGCGAACTCGCCTCCACTGGAGCTCGAACTCCTGACCACTTGTAGCGAACTCGCCTCCACTGGAGATCAGGAGCTCCATCGCCTTCGACCGTTGGATTGAGCGGACATGTTTGTTGAATTCAACTTGGACGCTTAAATTTTCTAGTTCATTTGTTTGAATGTTATAATTAAATGAAAGTGGAGAACATATAGTCAAGATAATCCCTATAGTCCATCTATTATTATTATTGGTCCTTTTTCCTCCTCTGCATCCGCAACCTCTATGTTGCGCTAGCTGCTCTCGTCCCTGCCGCCTACTTCCGAAAGGCTCACTATCTCACCGACATCCTTGTAAAATCAAGGATGTGAAATTTGCCCAAAAATAGTGCACAAAGCACCTGAAGGCCTACAAACTCGTCCCGAATGCCATATTTTCCATCCCGAAGGTCCGCACATGCACCGCAACCGACCTGTACTCTGGTTGTCCTCACATTAATTTTTTCATAGAAAATTAAATGTGGTTCCTCCATTGCTCGAACCTGCAACCTCCAGAGGTAAAGGAGGATAGGGTTAGGGTTAAGATTAGGGTTAGGGTTAAGATTAGGGTTCTTACACCCCCTTTTTGAAGAACTAATGGGGTTTGCCTTTGAGATGGAGGCCTACTCATGTGCTGCCAACATGCATATGACCCATAAATTGATCCCCCAACCCACACTAACACTACACTAGTAAGAAAGAAGGGACGTCCTAACAAACCCTTTCCCCATCAAAAAAAAAAAAAAAAAATGGTTGGGAAAAATCCATCACACACTTGCAGTGCTCCAATCAGAATTCATTTTTCTTCAACCATTTCACAAATATTCAATTTATTTTAATTTATTTTGTCTTTGGTTACAAGAAATGATAAAGGGAGAGACCCTGATAATATTGTAATTATTAGAATAGAATCATCATCATCAATAATAAAAGCATGCACAAGTACCTCTCCATGATAGAAAGCTCACCAAATTCTACTAAAGATCTCAGTTGCAAGCCCACCAAATTATATTATCGGTGCAAGTTCTCCATCGATGAATTAACAACTACATTGGATCATTTTTTTTTTTTCTTTTTTCTTTCTTTCGTTGCGTCTTTTATATATCTTCCACTATATAATGAGGCTTCAAAACGGCTCAAAAGTAAGCCGTCTAAGTCGTCATTGTATCACGGTCTATTTTATTTTAAAAAAAATAATTATGTAAACAAAATTGAAAAAAGTTTAAAATTGTTATATATATTCAACGTGGGGAATCGAACTCAACCAAAAAGAAAAATACCTTCCACCTTAACCACATGAGTTAGAAGAGATATTTGACTATTGAATAATGTTCTTATTATACGTTATTATACGTGCAAAGCACGTGCATTTACTAGTACTTGTAAAGTGCAAATGCACGTGCGAAAATATTAAAAAAATAAATATAAATTTACTATAGAAAATTATTAAACTTAGGATTTGAACTCAAGTAATCAAGAAAACACCTCCTACCTTAGCCACTCGAATTAGACTACTTAGTTATAAATATATCTTATTAGATAGTTAAATACTTGGATAGTTTTTTTTTAAAATAATTAGTGGAATATTTAGATAGTTATTTAGTTATTTTTAAATTTATTTAAATTGTTGATATATATATATATATATATATATATATATATATATATATATATATATATATATATATATATTGCAAATGACCTCTAGCCTAGTGGTTAAGAGAGATGCATGCGGCCCAAGTGGTCGGGAGTTCGAGCCCTAGTGGAATATATATATATATATATATATATATATATATATATATATATATATATATATATATATATATATATAAGTTATCTTATTTGGTTATTAATAAAAGTACCCTTGCTTCAAATAAATATATATATATATATAACCAAAATATATATATATATATATATATATATATATATATATATATATATATATATATTTGGAGATTGTAAGTTATCTTATTTGGTTATTAATAAAAGTACCCTTGCTTCAAATAAATATATATATATATATATATATATATATATATATATATAACCAAAAAATATATATATATATATATTTGGAGATTGTAAGTTATCTTATTTGGTTATTAATAAAAGTACCCTTGCTTCAAATATATATATATATATATATATATATATATATATATATATATATATATATATAACCAAAATATATATATATATATATATATATATATATATATATATATATATATATATATATATATATATATATATATTTGGAGATTGTAAGTTATCTTTTTTGGTTATTAATAAAAGTACCCTTGCTTCAAATATATATATATATATATATATATATATATATATATATATATATATATATATATATATATATATATATATATATTTGGAGATTGTAAGTTATCTTTTTTGGTTATTAATAAAAGTACCATACTTCTTTTAAATTTATGTCCCAGATAAATTCAATAGAAATGGAAGAAATAGTGGCAAAAATCCATCAAACACGCACAAATGCTCCCAAAAAAAAAATCATTTGTTGGGAATATTTAATTATGTTACATTTTGTTCCAAGAAATGAAAGAATAAGATATTGGTTTCTTGTAATTGTTAGAAACAAATGATGAGTTTAAAACACAAAGTACATCTCCATGACAGATTAGAAAGCCCACCATATGCCGAAGATTTCAGTTAGAAGCCCACCAAAGTGTAGTTGGGAGGAAAAATTATTGGTGACAATATCTTATGGAACAAACTAACTTGTTGGGCCATATTTGTTCAATCTGCCTAGCTAGAAAAACGTCCCTCCTTTTCAAAGATATATATATATATATATATATATATATATATATATATATATATGTGTGTGTGTGTGTGTGTGTGTGTGTGTGTGTGTGTGTGTGTGTGTGTGTGCACGTGCCTTACACGTATTTTAACATTTCTTAATTAGTTTAGGAAGACTCTTTAGGAAGACCAAAGGATAGTCTTCCTAATTACTAAGTTGTCCTTATTAAAATTAATGAACTATTTTTAATTAGTATAAGTATGTAAGGGTATTTTCGGAATTCAAAAGAATTCAAAAGTTTCACCATCAAAGTTTTCCTATTATATAGTAGAATATATATATATATATATATATATATATATATATATATATATATATATATATATATATAGCATTTCTTTTTATTAGTTTTTTTTTTTGTTTGCGATATCCGGCATAGCGCACAGAACTTTATGTACACTTCGTTGCATGTCATTTGGGCCAGCTGTCCACAATTTTCACACACGCACAACCCTCGCATCCCCCGCGGTTCGATCCCAAGACCGTCTGCCTAGCCAAGGAGGTACCTCTCCTCACTGACCACAAGATCCAATTGCGTTCGTTTTTTTTTATTAGTTACAAGTAGGACTAGTTAGAATTTAGACCCTGGAGTTTATACCAGCTTAGAGTTTAGGCTCTGACATGTCCATTTAGAGAATTTGGCCCCTATAATGTAAAAATCCAAAATCCTCTCTAAATAGACATGTCAGCACCTAAACTCTAAGTCGGTATAAACTATAGGGTCTAAACTCTAAACAATATATATGCACGTGCATATTGTATTTTATAATACTTATAGTATATTAATGTTTTACTTTTTTTATATGTAATTATCAAAATATCCTTGTTAAATTAATGAACAATTTTAATCAATAAACATAGGTAAGAATATTTTTGGAAGAAAGAATTTACGATAAAGTCTCAACTTTTTTATATTATATAGTAGTATAGCTTAGTCCTTACAAGTATATATGCAAATATTTTCTTTAGCTATCCTTAAATCAGCTGCTCTAAATGCAAACATTAAACTTAAATATTTTTTCCATCCACTTTATGGTAATTTATGAGAAAGTCTCACATGCAAATACCATATCGAAATAAAAATAATCATTAACTGAGGTTATGAATGAAAGTTTTGAGAAGGGCAAAGAAAAGTTCCTTTTTTTTTTTTTTTTTTTTTTTTGCGTAATTACCTACCCGCTCATTTAAATTTAATGAACAATTTTAATTAGTATAAATAAGTAAAGATATATTCGGATTAAATTTTTGTACGAAAAGGACTGAAGTTTTTCTATTATATAGTAATATAGGGGTAAAGTGCAAAAACCCCTCGTTAAATATGTGCCATTTGCACTAAAAGACCCCATACTCTTAAAATTTTCAAAAGTATGAAATATGCTCATTTTGCCTCCAAATGACAATTTTACCCCTCCCTCCCCCCCTCCTTCTTCGGCTGTGTTTGTAGTGCCCCATCCCGCAAAGTCAATCGGAGGAATCGAAACGCCGACGGCATTCGGACTTAGCCTTACAACGGCGACTCGAAGACATCTCGGTCAAGGCGACCGCTCGCTCAGCTGGGGTAGTTTCGGTGAACTTGCCTCATCTTTGCCTTCACATAATAAATCGTGTTTTCAACTTGCACAAGTAGGCTTAATAATAAAAGAGATGAATCCACATAGCTAAGGAAATAATCCCGATGGGTCAAAATGAGTTAGAACATGGAAAACGTCCCACAGTCGGCTTAGAGTTGGTGCACGACGTGCTTTGAAAATGACACTCGGTCCTTCGTCCCGTGGCTTGGAAGAAGGGAAGTTGGTCTTCGACACAAAGTTATGAAATAGCCTAAGTCTTAGGCGTCGCTTGCGTGAATGCTTGTTAAAGCATGCACGGTCCCGTCGAATTGTCCCGACACTTGAGTTGGCCTAAGTCATAGGCGTTGCCCACGTAAATGCTCGACAAAGCATGCACGTTTCCATAACGCAAGGCTTGGCATAGCCTTTGCTCGTCCCTTAAGTCAAGTTATAGGCTCGATTAAGTTAGGCAAAGTTATGCCGATCGACCTAAGTCATTTCTAGTGCTGTCCCGCTCTTTCTGCGGCTGTCAACTTAAATAGTCCCACGATCCCACGGCCCGTCATATAAGGTATGACTTGGGCGATAGCGCCGCGTAGAGCGGAAGTCGAGTTGAGGCACGATTGTACGATCCTAGAGTTTTTAAAGGCACGGGCCAAAGATTGATTAGTTGAGTTTTGGAAAGTGTCTAAATAAGTTGTTGTCTTGAGTTAAAAGAAAGGAAGAAAGAAAGAAATGCTCACGACTGGGTCGTTGAGGCAAGAAAGAACAATGCTCGCGACTACGGGTCGTCGAGGCAAGATCTCAGATGTGAGAAATGGCACTAAAAGAGAGGAATGGCACTAAAAGAGATGGTAACACCAGAAGTGAATGACTATGTGAGACGTCAGTTTGAGTCGGTCTTGCATGGTCATGGACAACTTGTCGACAAGGTAGAGTTTCCCCGAATCGGCAACCTGTGGCGCCACGGGACCGATTGCGGCCTAAGGAAACATAAAGGCTCTGGGAGCCAAGCTGCGCCTGGGGCAAAGTATTCGGTGGACGCGGAATAGGGCTAGCTACCCAAAGAAGGTCCATCCTATACTCAGCAAAAAGGAGTCCACTATGGCTCTGGGAGTCAGTGACCAAATCATATAGATGAGTCGACATAGCGGCAGATCCGCGTGTATGCCTTTGGATTGAGTTGAGTTGTCGAAGGTGTATACAAGCTAGAATACAAGTATTAGACTTAAAGAATGGCTACAACATAGGCGACGTGCTTCGGCACGAGATGTGGCATTGAGTCTTGAGTTGTCGGCATATAGTTGCATAAGTTGGTTGAGTTGTTTGAGTGTAAGTCGGGAAACCGCCGCAAGGCAAAGTCAGTCGTGTGACACTAAACCCACAAGCCTTGATTGGGTCAGTTGGTGATCAAAGTAACAAAGGGGCCGCGAGACGGCGATATGATTGAGTCGCACTGAGTTGCGAGGCACGGCACGAAGGAGTTATAGCACGGTCGTAAGGAAATTGGGTACTACCGCGTAGTTGCATCTCTGATTTCTGGCCGAAAGGCAAGCACGACCTGATAGGTTAACGTTGTGGCACGAGAAGTGGTCTAGAGGCAAAGTATGAGTAACGTTGATATTGCAAGCACGGGATGGTTTTGACACACAAGTTGCGCCAAGGCGCCGGTCCAGTGGTAGGTTTTGTATGGGTGGGCGAGAAGCTCACTCCACCAGTACAGTGGTACTGACACCCACACAGTGTTCATGTGCAGGCACAGGTAGAAGCTCGTGGCGCGGAGCCCGCTTGGATGCGTCGAGACACAGGAGTTCCTTGGCGATTCGAAGCGTGCGGCCGCATGGATTGAAGACTTATACATGACATAATGTATGGACATCGCCTTCCGAAGCTTCCGCTGGATCGACAAATATTGAGAGATCGAGAGATAAGAGAGAGCAGAATGACTTGTAAACGAGAGAAAAGTGAGCACGAGAGACTTGTAATTTGGCCTTGCGCCCACAGATGTAATCTTGTATTCAATATCAATAAAAGAGCTTCTTTTGAGTTACTTGTGTTCATATATGTTCTTCTTTAAATTTCCGCTGCAATGATTCAATGTTTCTGCTTGGGACTTCTGTGCGACGACCCCGTCGCCGCCGATGTAATCGGCCGTTATGAAACTGCGTTGCACGAGCGCAATCTAGGTTCGTGCGGCATCACGCCTTAGCGAGGACGATCGCTCCTACGGGAGCGGGGCGTGACATAATGGTATCAGAGCACGGCTTTACGTCCTTGGACCGTCGATTGAATTCTTTAACTTCGATGTTTCCGTAAAACTCTGTTGCTTCCGCAAGTTGTTGTCGTTGGTGCGCTCTCTCTCAAATGTTCCTCGGCATGTCCATACAATAAGTCTAAATATTTTCGAAAGCTCGTACAAGCGTTCAATCTAACGCATCGGTAGGCCGTTGCCAAATGCGTCGATAGGGCCTTTGTGCCGAACGTTGCAAACTTGACTCGATAGAAAATATGTGCTAATGTTAGCAAAGTTACATGTGTGCCCGAATAGTCCTACGTTGACCTTAGCAAGTCGCGTGCATGCCTAATTCGTCCAATGTCGACCCTAGCAAATGAGCATGCAAACTCGAATAAAAGTCCGCACAGGATGGCTATGCACACGGCCTTTTGGCTAAGTGGTGTTTCGCGTCGCGCACCTCGACATTTTGGTGCAAACGAGTCGCGAGCGATATTAAGTATCGTTCGGTCGGGAACGGAGATGCACTTGGAGTGTCTATCGATAGGAACGCTATCGGACTAACGCTTAGGCGTACACGGGAGATTGATTTGGATTTCGAGGAAATAGTGCGAACGACTTAGTGCGTCGATGCGACGCGAGCGACTACTCTAGCGATTCGTCGAACGAATCTGAAGGATGTCTTAGCGAATGACGCGAATGTGATTGAGGACTAGATCTTATGGCTTGAATCCGAGTGGTGTATGTGATAGGTTCGGAGAAGAATAAGAATGAGTGTCGACGAGTAGTCGAGTGGCTCGAATCCGAGTGGTGTATGGTTCGTCTTAGAAATCATTCGAGTAAATATTGAGGATTACAAGTATGTCGGCGAGGCGATGCGATCGCGCAAAGCCTTAGAACGCGTCACGCTTAGTTGGTCGTGACTTCGAATGTCCCAAACGAGCATCTCGTTCGGACAACTTGTGATTGTGCAACGCGAGTTAGAACACGATTTGAAAAGATAAATAAAATGAATGGTCTTGATCGAGGAAACTTAGAGGATCGTACGTACGATTTTGGATTGATGCAACTGAAATATGACTTGAGTTTTGAATAACAATTTTGAAACGAGCTTGAGGAAAAGCGACTGAACTTGATCTTGAGTGTTGAGAAAATTGAGGAATATCCAGTTCGGACGACAGCATCAATGCACGACTCGAAATTGGTTGGAAGGAAGATCGTCAGGTTACGCATATCGTCAATGGTATTGAGGCGTATCAAAGATCGATATGCGATAACTCGAGGGTACTCTGACTCGGCAAATGACGATCGTGCAAATATCATTGTTCCGATGGATGTTATAATCAAGATGTTAAAATGTGTCGAGGAAAAGATAGACTTGGCTCGAGGATTTTCTAAGTTGAATAAATAACGATCGAACTTGGCTTGGATGAAAATTGGAATGTTTGGATTTGCTTTGTCGATAACCACAACGTTGACGTTCTTGTCTTATGCGAGCGCTACTCCAGCCTCGCACATGCGTCACGCCGATTAGGGCGATCACTCTGCGTGAGCGCTGGTATGGTGATTCATACAGTGGGAGTGGTCGAACTTGCACGGTGTGACAATTTGTGCTTCGACTTGTGGTTTGACGCGAAGATAGAATCGAGATTGAATTAGTGTGCTTGTTGATTGAACTTGAGGATTGAGTAGGTCCAATCCGCGTATCGAGATTGAATGAGTCTAAACTCAAACAAGAGTTACGCCCCGATGAGAATGATTATTCCGTGGGAGCGTTGCATGGTGATTCATGAACCACCGCAGATTTTCAGACTCGCGTGAGATTGGGGCGCAACGTATTGTCGAGCGAGACGACCTCGTGATCGAATACATGAATTGGTTAGAATTGGTGAATCGAAGGGATTCGAATATACGCAACACGTGCCGTAATGCGAATTAGGTGATCGTACTCGATGTTTAGAAATCTGAGTGGCGCGAGCTTGGGTAGAAAATCTCGTATGATCGACTTTGGTTTGACCCTAGGATTGGGGTCAGTGTTGGCATTATTGTTGGGGAACTATGATTCCAATCCTGACATTGACTTAGCCTCGAAAAGAAATAGCCTAGCGGTTAGGCGAGACGCCCTGTTTCAAGTGTTAGCAATCGGAAGGATTGATCTTGAGGATTGGAATGGATAGATGGCGTGAATCACGAATGTAGGAAACCCTGCTCACGAGATTCGGCTGACATGCATATATTTCAGGGACGCTTGGGTATATGCACGATGCGACTCGAGTGAGAATGACAAATTTTCTATCATGCGGCTTGGCTGAATGCATGTATTTTGGGGACGCTTGGAATGCGTGCATGATCCAGCCAAGTGATACGACGAGTTCAAGCAAGGCTTGAAAGATGGGAGTGGTGTCGAGATCTTGAGATCGTGTTAAAGAAAAGATTGATAATAGTACGAGCGTGGCTCGGAATCGAAGGAACGCGTAGGCGAAATGTGTACGATTAAATCTTGGCTATAGAAATGGTAGGATAGCTTGCCTTCAGGAAAGTCTCGAGGACGAGACTTGTTCTGAGTGGTGTATGATGTAGTGCCCCGTCCCGCAAAGTCAATCGGAGGAATCGAAACGCCGACGGCATTCGGACTTAGCCTTACAACGGCGACTCGAAGACATCTCGGTCAAGGCGACCGCTCGCTCAGGTGGGGTAGTTTCGGTGAACTTGCCTCATCTTTGCCTTCACATAATAAATCGTGTTTTCAACTTGCACAAGTAGGCTTAATAATAAAAGAGATGAATCCACATAGCTAAGGGAATAATCCCGATGGGTCAAAATGAGTTAGAACATGAAAAACGTCCCACAGTCGGCTTAGAGTTGGTGCACGACGTGCTTTGAAAATGGCACTCGGTCCTTCGTCCCGTGGCTTGGAAGAAGGGAAGTTGGTCTTCGACACAAAGTTATGAAATAGCCTAAGTCTTAGGCGTCGCTTGCGTGAATGCTTGTTAAAGCATGCACGGTCCCGTCGAATTGTCCCGACACTTGAGTTGGCCTAAGTCATAGGCGTTGCCCACGTAAATGCTCGACAAAGCATGCACGTTTCCATAACGCAAGGCTTGGCATAGCCTTTGCTCGTCCCTTAAGTCAAGTTATAGGCTCGATTAAGTTAGGCAAAGTTATGCCGATCGACCTAAGTCATTTCTAGTGCTGTCCCGCTCTTTCTGCGGCTGTCAACTTAAATAGTCCCACGATCCCACGGCCCGTCATATAAGGTATGACTTGGGCGATAGCGCCGCGTAGAGCGGAAGTCGAGTTGAGGCACGATTGTACGATCCTAGAGTTTTTAAAGGCACGGGCCAAAGATTGATTAGTTGAGTTTTGGAAAGTGTCTAAATAAGTTGTTGTCTTGAGTTAAAAGAAAGGAAGAAAGAAAGAAATGCTCACGACTGGGTCGTTGAGGCAAGAAAGAACAATGCTCGCGACTACGGGTCGTCGAGGCAAGATCTCAGATGTGAGAAATGGCACTAAAAGAGAGGAATGGCACTAAAAGAGATGGTAACACCAGAAGTGAATGACTATGTGAGACGTCAGTTTGAGTCGATCTTGCATGGTCATGGACAACTTGTCGACAAGGTAGAGTTTCCCCGAATCGGCAACCTGTGGCGCCACGGGACCGATTGCGGCCTAAGGAAACATAAAGGCTCTGGGAGCCAAGCTGCGCCTGGGGCAAAGTATTCGGTGGATGCGGAATAGGGCTAGCTACCCAAAGAAGGTCCATCCTATACTCAGCAAAAAGGAGTCCACTATGGCTCTGGGAGTCAGTGACCAAATCATATAGATGAGTCGGCATAGCGGCAGATCCGCGCGTATGCCTTTGGATTGAGTTGAGTTGTCGAAGGTGTATACAAGCTAGAATACAAGTATTGGACTTAAAGAATGGCTACAACATAGGCGACGTGCTTCGGCACGAGATGTGGCATTGAGTCTTGAGTTGTCGGCATATAGTTGCATAAGTTGGTTGAGTTGTTTGAGTGTAAGTCGGGAAACCGCCGCAAGGCAAAGTCAGTCGTGTGACACTAAACCCACAAGCCTTGATTGGGTCAGTTGGTGATCAAAGTAACAAAGGGGCCGCGAGACGGCGATATGATTGAGTCGCACTGAGTTGCGAGGCATGGCACGAAGGAGTTATAGCACGGTCGTAAGGAAATTGGGTACTACCGCGTAGTTGCATCTCTGATTTCTGGCCGAAAGGCAAGCACGACCTGATAGGTTAACGTTGTGGCACGAGAAGTGATCTAGAGGCAAAGTATGAGTAACGTTGATATTGCAAGCACGGGATGGTTTTGACACACAAGTTGCGCCAAGGCGCCGGTCCTAAAACTGAACCTAAGGCAAGAGTAGAAAGACAATCGAAAAGGGATTTAAACTGCACAAAGTAAATGAACGTGTAGGTTTTGTATGGGTGGACGAGAAGCTCACTCCACCAGTACAGTGGTACTGACACCCACACAGTGTTCATGTGCAGGCACAGGTAGAAGCTCGTGGCGCGGAGCCCGCTTGGATGCGTCGAGGCACAGGAGTTCCTTGGCGATTCGAAGCGTGCGGCCGCATGGATTGAAGACTTATACAGGACATAATGTATGGACATCGCCTTCCGAAGCTTCCGCTGGATCGACAAATATTGAGAGATCGAGAGATAAGAGAGAGCAGAATGACTTGTAAACGAGAGAAAAGTGAGCACGAGAGACTTGTAATTTGGCCTTGCGCCCACAGATGTAATCTTGTATTCAATATCAATAAAAGAGCTTCTTTTGAGTTACTTGTGTTCATATATGTTCTTCTTTAAATTTCTGCTGCAATGATTCAATGTTTCTGCTTGGGACTTCTGTGCGACGACCCCGTCGCCGCCGATGTAATCGGCCGTTATGAAACTGCCTTGTACGAGCGCAATCTAGGTTCGTGCGGCATCACGCCTTAGCGAGGACGATCGCTCCTACGGGAGCGGGGCGTGACAGTGTTCGCCGGCGACGGAGGCGGAGGGGGACGGGGGGGTCGGGGCCGGCGAGGGAGCGGGAGGGTCGGGGCCGGCGAGGGAGGAGGAGGGGGGGTCGAGGCCGGCGAGGGAGGAGGAGGGGGGGGTCGAGGCCGGCGAGGGAGGAGGAGGGGGGGGGGTCGGGGCCGGCGAGGGAGGAGGAGGGGGGGTCGAGGCCGGCGAGGGAGGAGGAGGGGGGGGGGTCGAGGCCGGCAAGGGAGGAGGAGGGGGGGGTCGAGGCCGACGAGGGAGGAGGAGGGGGGGGTCGAGGCCGACGAGGGAGGAGGAGGGGGGGTGGGTCGGGGGAAGTGCTCGCCGGCGAGGAGGGTGGGGCTGGGGGCTCGCCGGCGGGGGGGGGGGGATCGGTGGGGGACAGGGGGGCTGGGGGATCGCCGACGGGGGGTGGTCGGGGGGGGGGGGGTGGTGGGGGGCTGGGGGATCGCCGGCGATCGGGGAGGGGTTGGGGGCTTGCCGGCGCCGGCGCCGCCGGAGGGGGGGAGGGGTATTTTTGGTATAAATTTTTTAAAATTTGGCTGGAGGGACCTAATCGAGCGGATATATAATCTAAGGAGGGGGTAAACTAACAAAAAATTCTAAAATGTCTTTTAGTGCAAAATGCACATATTTAACGAGGGATTTTTTGCACTTTACCCAGTAATATAGATATAATTCCTTTTTAGCTTTTATTTTGATTATTATTATTATTAATAAAATCTCTGGGTTCTATTTTTTCTTTGAATATATATATATATATATATATATATATATATATATATATATATATATATATATATATATATATATATATATATAGTATTATTAAAAAAAAATTTGGAAACTTGGTAAATAGTTTTTGGAATTGCTCTCGAACCGCATTCATCTCTCTTAACCACTAGGCTAGAGGTCATTTGCTATATATGTCAACTTGTGTTCGTCTATGTTAGTTCCAATTTACGCTCATTGCAACCCACTTTTTTTTTTTTCTCTAAAAAAAAAACTTTTTAAAAAGTTATGTAAAGTGTAGCATCTAATTAGAAAGAAACTTCACCAATTGGTTCAACTTTATGGGCACGAACTACCATACCTTTGTTCTTAAGTTTCTACATGTATTTAATTGCTATATAATAACCAAATCCTATAGAAAGAAAGCTAAACTTTTCCTAACATAAGACTGTGATGTCCACTATTTAAACTATATTGGTTTAAATAATATTATTAACAAGAGAAGTTGGTTTTTTATTATTATTATTATTATTATTATTATTATTATTATTTGAGATGTTCGCCTATATTCATCAATTAATTTTGTAGCAAGTAATGGTAAATATGGATTGACAAACACAATAACAAAGGACACTTTGAGGTTTTTTCCCCTAACAAACCTACTTTGAGTATCTAATTTTTTAAAAACTTGGATAGTGTTTATGTGTATAAGTTAACAAAACAAGCAAGGCCGGCCCAACTGTTTGGGTTGTCCTAGCCGGAGCTAATTTTGGTTGCCTCTTATCCTTGACTTTAGAAAACGATATCAAAAAAATTATAACAAGCTGAAAGTTGTAAATGCTAAACTGATATCAACTCCAGAAAAAGATATCTCCGGTTCTGACGACAGCATGGAGCTCGGATTCCGAGTTTCACTTCCGACTCATGAGCTACTCGAGGTCTTCCCAGTAGGAACTCGCAATATGGATATGGAGAATTGCTAGTTCAACTAAGGGTGAACCATGGAGGCTCTATTGGCGGAGAAGTGAGAACTTCGGAGCCTGGGGGGTTGCCCTAACCGGGGGGTTGCCCAAGCCCGTTGGCTTGTCAGGCTTACCCCAGGGCCGGCCCTGAAAACAAGATTGGAACAAAGAAAATTCTTCACATAATTGGACTTTTACACTTTTGCTTGAAAAGCGGATTAAATTCTATTTTTCAAAAATATCATAAGAAACAAAAGAAATATGATGGTTTGAGACATCAGAGCAAAGGATCCATTTTCTTATTTCTAAGAATCAAATATTTTTTTGGTATAACAAGAAAAATTGTAAATTCTTAGCAAGTAATCTTTATTGTCAATGATAACCCCATCCAAAGGGGGATTGGATCCGCTGTCTCTGATCCGTTGTCCCAATCCTATCTTTTCCTCTTTGACATGTGGGCCATACAGATAAAAAAAAAATAGAAAATCCATATGTCATAGAGGGAGGACATGATTGGGACACCGAATCAGAAACAGCTTAACCAGTTCAATCCAAAGGTCCACAACGGAAGGAAACAAAACATTAACAAGTACATATGGAAATGATCTTCTTTGTTGCTACACTTTTTGATATGGACAAATGTCCCTATTCCTCAGACTATGATCCTTAATCAAGTTTTGCTTATTGTTCAAGTTGTTGTCTCTAATAATGTATTCATGATGGACTTTTTTTTTTTTTAATTATCGGAAGTTTTATGGTGGATATATCATTACCATATTTGCTTTAACTTATGAAAATTTCCATATTTTTTAACGGAAACTCTAATTTGCCCATCCGTGGACGTGACCGCAGGTGGCCCGCGCCCACGCGGCGGGCTTCCATTCCCCCCCCCCGCATGCTTCGGGCCCACACAACCCCCTGCATGCTCCGGGCCAATGGGAGCCCGCCATGTGGGCGGGCCACCCGCGTGCACGCCCCGGACGGGCCAAATAGCAGTGCTGAAATTTTAATACTAGAAGAAAAGAAAAAAATCAGGAATCATCGGAACCATATGCCTCCCCTAATGTCACGACCCGCTACCCAAATTGTTGGGTCGGGCCGAGTCATGTCCAGCCTACGCTTGAGATAAGCGCAGTAAGCTGTTCTAGAGATAACAAGATAAGACTAAATGTGCTAACAGTTCTATAAGTAAAGAAGAGTCATAAATGCTCCAAACACATGCAAAAGTCATCTCATATAATAGTAAGTCCAAGTACAAGTCTGAAATGTAAAACTGGATACAGGTCCAGTTACAAAACACGTAGTCTAATACATGACTACACTAAATATCCGAGCAACAAACTAGACGAGTTTCTCCGCAGGTACATCCTCGTAAGGCAAAGCCGGGTCCTCGGCAGTAACTCCATAATATGAGTCACAGAGCAACTCCTCCTCAGTAATAATACCTACAACGTTATCCTGTCAGGACGGGAGCAAGTACTGTTTCTAGAAAACTAATATACGAACATGAAATGAACATAAGAGAAATAAACTGAAATCATGGCATCTCATAATCTATCATGGCAAGGACACACATATGTCATATAAACAGATGTATATGTAATGTTTAAAACTGTAGCAGGTACGTGATCGTCAATAGGTGTACAATGTACTGAGGCACAATGTAAATAAATGTACATATGTACAAGTGCACAAGCATAGGTGTACATCCGTACAGAAATGCGGGATAATGGCCTACGGCGCAGTAACATGTAGAATAAAACTTTGCTCGGTACGATAAAGGGGGCATGATCACGTACTCAACTATCAGTTTTTCCATAACCCAGATTCTAATCATGTAGAGATATAAATACTGTTCTAAGCATGGTAGTGACTGAAAGTAAATACAATATGTGAAGATTTTACTTGCTACCCCAAGGATCAGCATTTAACATAGTTAATTGGATTCGTAGTTCATTGATGTAACAGTATGTAAAGTTTGTAGAAGTACTTGCCTTTAGCAAAGCAAAGCAGCGATAAAAATGCTATAGATGCCTGGTAACTCATCACTGTAGAAAAACACATAAACTTAGTTTTTATACTAAGTTAAACACTAAGACACTAGTGTGTGTAACACGACTTTCTAACTGGACACCTAGCCAAATGGCGACTTTAGCATAGGAGACCAATGTGGGTGACACAATAACAAAACTAACTTTCTAGGGTCTTTATACTAGTGTGGGGTGAGGTCCAATACGACTATAACTCAAAATAACACAAAAGTTGCAAATCGTAACTATGCCATAATTAAATCAAACTGTACTCTATGATCCAACAATTTTTGAGATAGACAAAAAGCTCAATTTTACATAAAATAAAGTACCAAAATGATCCTTGTTAATTATAGAAATTTATACTAATTTTTCTGGAATTTATAAACCCTCATAAATATTTATTAAAAATCAGCAAACATAAATATACTGAAATTGAGTTCTGTTTTCCTATTTATATAAAATACCAAAAGCACTTAATAAATACTGAAAAATTATAATAAAATGTCTAAATTAACATAGTATTTAAATACAATTTTTCCTAAATTTTTGCAGCACTTAAAAAATATATATAAATTCAAAAAAGCAAGCAACAGTTTTTGGAAATTAATTAATTAATTATTTACTTTTATCCATGTATTCGAATTGAACCGAAGTTCAGATACAGGACCCAGAGCCATGAATTAAGTCCAATAACTTGTACAGACTCTGAATGTATTAGACACAATTGGGCCCAAAAATCTATGCTAGGCTTGGACATCAATTGGCCATAACAAATAAAATACAAGAATTTAAATAATAAATATATTTTTAAAGTGGTAAAATATACAAGTCACAAAATATACAATAAAATAACCTTGTAAAATTTTACATAACAATATTTGTACAAGGTAGAATTTGAAATAACATAATAAATATATAACTATAATATTTATATATATACATAT